>JANIHY010129542.1:0-24083 GCA_027479065.1 Erythroxylum brevipes
AAGTCCCATTGTGCGACGTTTTTTGAAAACGTGCATAAAACGTCATGTACATTCAAAAAATGCACATAAAACGTAACTAAAATGCAAATTCAAAAAATGTGCGTAAAATGTCACGAAAATGCAAAATTTGTGATGTTTTTTGGAAACGTGCATAAAACGTCACAGAAATCCACAATGAAAAAAGTGCATAAAACATTAAGAAAAAGCACATGCTGGGATGTTTTTTTGAAACGTGCATAAAACATTACGAAAATGCACATTCAGTGACATTTTTTGAAAATGTGGATAAAACATCACGAAAATGCACAATTAAAATAAGTGCATAAAACGTCACAAAAATGCACATTTTGTAACATTTTTTTGGATATGTGCATAAAATGTGACGAAAATGCACAATTAAAAAACGTGCATAAAACATCACGAAAATGCACATTCTATGATGGTTTTTGGAAACGTGCATAAAACGTCACGAAAATGCACATTCAAAAAAGTGCATAAAACCTCACAAAAATGCACATTCTGCTTCATGAAAATGCACATTCTGTGATGTTTTTGGAAAACATGCATAAAATGTCACGAAAATTCACAATAAAAAAACGTGCTTAAAAAGTCAAGAAAATGCACATTCTGCAACATTTTTGGAAACGCGCATAAAATGTAAAGAAAATGCCCGATCAAAAAATGGGCGTAAAATCTCATAAAAATGCACTTTTAACCAACATGCATAAAACATCATAAAACATTCTGTGACATTTCTGGGAAACGTGTGTAAAATGACACAAAATTGCACGTTCAACCAACATGCATAAAACATCATAAAAATGAACATTCTGTGACATTTCTTCGAAATGTGCATAAAATGTCACAAAAAATGCATAATAAAAAATGTGCATAAAATGTCACGAAAATACACATTTAAAAAACATGAATAAAACATCACAAATATGAATATTTTGTGACATTGTTCGGAAACGCACATAAAAACTTACAAAAATACATATTATGCGATATTTTATGGAAACGTGCTTAAAACGTCACAAAAATGCACATTCTATGACGTTTTTCGTAAACGTGCATAAAACGTCACAAAAAAGCGTATTCTGTGACTTTTTTTTAAATACGCATAAAACGTCATCAAAATGCACATCCAAATAAAGTGCATAAAACGTCATAAAAATGCACATTCTGTGACGGTTTTTGCAAATGCGCATAAAACACCACAAAAATGTACATTTTGTGACATTTTTTTGAAACGTACATAAAACGTCATGAAAATGCACATTCAAAAAACGTGCATAAAATGTCACGAAAAGTCACATTCTGCGATGTTTTTGGGGAACGTACGTAAAACGTCACTAAAATGCAAATTCTGTGACTTTTTTGTAAACGTGCATAAAACATCATAAAAATGTACATTCAAAAAAGGCATATAAAACGTCACAAAAATGCACATTCGATGACGTTTTTTGGAAACGTGTATAAAGCGTCATGGAAAAGTACATTCAAAAAATGTGCATTAAAAGTTACGAAAATGTACATTCTGTGACGCTACAAAAAATTGCATAGAACGTCACGAAAATGCACATTCAAAAATTGTGCATAAAACGTCACGAAAATGCGCATTTTGTGACATTTTTTGGAAATGTGCAGAAAACGTCACAAAAATGTACAAGCTGCGACGTTGTTTGGAAATGTGCATAAAACGTCTCGAAAATGCACATTCTGTGACATTTTTTGAAAATGTGCATAAAATGTCACGAAATTACACATTCAAAAAACGTTCATAAAACGTCACAAAAATGCATATTACGTGTTATTTTTTGGAAATGTGTATAAAACTTCGCCAAAAACGTGCATAAAACGTCACGAAAATGCATATTCTCTAATTGTTTTTGAAACATGCTTAAAATGTCACGAAAATTCACATTCTAAAAGTATGCATAAAACGTCACGAAAATGCACATTCTGTGACATTTTTTAGAAATGTGCATAAAACGTCACGAAAATACATATTCTGTGACTTTTTGTGGAAATGTGCATAAAACGTCACGAAAATACACATTCAAAAAATGTACATAAAACATAACAAAAATGTACATTCTGTTTCAGTTTTTGGAAACGTGCATAAAACATCACAAAAATGCACATTCTGTGATATTTTTGGAAAAGTGCATAAAATGTTGCAAAAATCCACATTCTGTGACATTTTTTGGAAACGTGCATAAAATGTCACAAAATTGCATATTCAAAAAACTTGCATAAAACGTCACAAAATGCACTTTATGTGATGTTTTTTGGAAATGTGCATAAAACATCACAAGATTGCATATTCTGCGGCTTTTTTTGGAAACGTGCATAAAACGTCACGAAAATATATAATCTGACATTTTTTAGAAATGTGCAAAAAACATCACGAAAATGCACAATCAAAAAATATGTATAAAACGTCACGAAAATGCACATTCAAAAAAATGCACGTTCTATGACGTTTTTTGGAGACGTACGTAAAACGTTACAAAATGCACATTTTGGGATTTTTTTGAAAACGTGAATAAAACGACACAGAAATGCACAGTAAAAAAGGTGCATAAAACGTTAAGAAAATGCACATGCTGGGATGTTTTTTTGAAACTTCCATAAAACATTACGAAAATGAACATTCAGTGACATTTTTTGAAAACATGTATAAAACATCACGAAAATGCACATTCAAAAAACATGAAAAAAATGTACATTTTGCGACATTTTTTAGAAACGTGTATAAAACGTGACGAAAATAGACATTCAAAAAAGGTGCATAAAATGTCACGAAAATGAACAAGCTGCGATGTTGTATGGAAATGTGCATAAAACGTCACAAAAAATGCACATTCAAAAAATGTGCACAAAACGTCAAAAAATTGCACATTTTGTCACATTTTTTGGAAACGTGCGTAAAACGCGAACGAAATGCACATTCAACGAAAGGTGCATAAAATGTCACAAAAATGTACAAGTTGCGACGTTGTTTGGAAACGTGAATAAAATGTCACAGAATTCCACATTCTGTGTTGTTTTCTTCCATGACGTTTTTTGGAAACATGCATAAAACTTCATGAAAATGCACATTCAAAAAATGTGCATAAAACGTCACGAAAATAAACATTCTAAAAATGTGCAAAAAAATGTCACGAAAATGCACATTCAAAAAACGTGCTTAGAATGTCACGAAAATGCATATATTGTGATATTTTTTGAAAAGGTGCATAAAATCTCGCAAAATTACACATTCAAAAAAGTGCATAAAATGTCACAATAATGCACATTCTGTGATTTTTTTGAAAACGTACATAAAATGTTACAAAAACTTACATTCTGTGCCATTTTTTGGATACGTGCATAAACTATCACTAAAATGCACAAAAAAAAATGTACATAAAACATCATAAAATTTCACATTCTGTGACTTTTATGGAAACGTGCATAAAATGTCAGTAAAATATACAATCAAAAAACGTGAATAAAATGTCACAAAAATGCATATTAAAAAAACATGAATAAAACGTCACGAAAATACACATTCTGTGACGTTTTTAGGAAAGGTGCATAAAATGCTATGAAAATGCACATTCAAAAAACGTACATAAAACGTCATGAAAACGTACATTTGGTGACATTTTTTGGAAGCGTGCATAAAACGTCATGGAAATGTACATTCAAAAAAGTGTATAAAAAGTCACAAATTTGCACATGCTACGACATTTTTTGGAAACGTGTACTAAACGTCACGAAAATGCACATTCTGTGACATTTTTACAAATATGCATAAAACATTACGAAAATGCACACTAAAAAAAGTGCATACATTTTTTGAAACGTGTATAAAACGTCACAAAAATTTACATGTTGTGACATTTGGAAATGTGCATAAAACGTTACAAAAATGCACATTTAAAAAGCGTGCATGAAACGTCACTAAAATGCACATTCTGTGGCGTTTTTGGAAACGTTCATAAAAAATTAAAAAATGCACATTTTGTGACGTTTTTCAAAAACGTGCATAAAACGTCACGAAAATGCACATTTAAAAAATGTGCATAAAGCATCACAAAAATGTACATTCTGTGACGTTTTTTGGAAACGTGCCTAAAATATCACGAAAATGCACATTCAAAAAATATTCATAAAATGCCACAAAAATGCACATGCTACGACGATTTTTGGAAACGTGCATAAAACGTGAGGAAAATGCACATTTTGTGATACTTTTTGGAAATGTGAATAAGACGTCACAAAAATACACATTCAGAAAACATGCATAAAATGTCACGAAAATGCACATTCTGTTTCATTTTTTGGAAACATGCGTAAAACATCACAAAAATGCACAGTTTGTGGCATTTTTTGGAAAAGTGCATAAAACGTCCCGAAAATGCACATTATGTGACGTTTCTTAGAAACGGGCATAAAACGTCACAAAAATACATACATTGCGACGCTTTTTGGAAACATCCATAAAATGTGACGAAAATGCATATTCTGTGACTTTTTTTGGAAACGTACTTAAAACATCTCGAAAATGTACATTAAAAAAATGTGCATAAAACGTCACGAAAATGAACATTCTGTTTTGTTTTTTGGAAACGTGCTTAAAATGTCACAAAAATGCACATTCTGTGACATTTTTTGGAAACTTTCATAAAACGTCATGAAAATACATATTCTATGACTTTTTTTGGAAACGTGCATAAAATGTCACGAAAATGTACATTCAAAAAATGAGCATAAAACGTCACAAAAATGCATATTCTGTGAATTTTTGGAAAAACGTGCATAAAATATTGCGAAAGTGCAAATTCTGTGACATGTTTTCGAAACGTGCATAAAATGTCTCAAAATTTCACATTCAATAAACGTGCATAAAACGTCACAAAAATGCACATTATGTGATGTTTTTTTGGAAACGTGCATAAAACATCACGAAAATACATATTCTGTGACTTTTTTTGGAAAGGTGCATAAAAAATCATGAAAATGCACATTCAAAAAATGTGCTTAAAACGTCAAGAAAATGCACAATCAAAAATGTGCATGAAACGTCAGAAAAGTGCATATTTTGTGATTTTTTTTAAATGTCCGTAAAATGTTACAAAAATCAACATTTTGTGACGTTTTTTGGAAACGTGCATAAAACGTTAGGGAAATGCACAATAAAAAAGTGCATAAAACGTCAACAAAATGCACATGCTGGGATTTTTTTTTAAGGTGCATAAAACATCACGAAAATGCACATTCAGTGACATTTTTTGGAAGCGTTCATAAAACATCACGAAAATGCACATTCAAAAAATGTGCCTAAAACGTCAAAAAATGCAGATTCTGTGACTTTTTTTCGAAACATGCATAAAACGTGATGGAAATGCACATTCAAATAATGTTCATAAAATGTCACGAAAATGTACATTCGTGACATCTTTTGAAAATGTGCATAAAACATCACAAAAATGTACATTATGTGACTTTTTTGGAACCGTGCATAAAATGTCAAAAAAATGTACATTTTGCGACATTTTTTGGAAATGTGCATAAAATGTAACGGAAATGCACATTAAAAAAAGTGTATAAAACGTCTTGAAAATGCACATGTTGTGACATTTTGGGGAAATATGCAAAAAATATCACATAAATGCACAATCAAAAAACATGCATAAAATGTCACAAAAATGCACATTTTGTGACTTTTTTGGAAGCGTGCAAAAAATGTGATGGAAATGCACTTTCAAAAAATGTGCATAAAACGTCACGAAAATGCACATGCTATGACCTTGTTTGAAAAAAGTGCATAAAACGTCACAAAAATGCACATTTTGTGACATTTTGTGGAAACGTGCATAAAACGTGATAGAAATGCACATTTAAAAAACGTGCATAAAACGTCACGAAAATGTACATGCTGCGATATTGTTTGGAAACGTGCATAAAACGTCACAAAAATGCACATTCAAAAAGCGTACATAAAGCGTCACGAAAATGTACACTCTGCGACTTTTTTGGAAATATGCATAAAACGTCACAAAAATAGACATAAAAAAGTACATAACCCATCACGAAAATGCAGTTTCAAAAAACGTGCATAAAATTTCACAAAAATGCACATTCAAAAAATGTGCATAAAACGTCACGAAAATGCACATTATGTGATGTTTTTTTGGAAACGTACGTAAAACGTCCCAAAAATGCACATTCTGTGATATTTTTGGAAACGTGCATAAAATGTCACAAAAATGCATATTCTTTAATGTTTTTTTGAAACATCCATAAAACGTCACAAAAATTCATATTAAAAAAACATGTACAAAATGTCATGAAAATGCACGTCCAAAAAACGTTAATAAAATGTCACGAATATGCACATTCAAAAATTGTGCATAAAGACGTTACAAAATTGCACATATTGTGACATTTTTTGAAACGAGCAAAAAATGTCACGTAATAGCACATTCAAAAAGCCTGCATAAAACATCACAATAATGCACATTCTGTGATTTTTTTGGAAATAAGCATAAAACGTCACAAAAAAAGCACATTCTATAACGTTTTTTGGAAATGTACATAAAACGTAATGAAAATGCACAATCAAAAAATGTGCCTAAAACGTTACGAAGATGCACATTCAGCAACGTTTTTTTGAAACGTGCATAAAATGTCACGAAAATGCACAACCAAAAAAGTGCATAAAATGAAACAAAAATGCACATTCAAAAAAGTGTATAAAACATCTTGAAAATGCACATGCTGTGACTTTTTGTGGAAACATGCAAAAAATATCGCATAAATGAACATTCAAAAAACATGCGTAAAATGTCACAAAAATGCACATTTTTTGACTTTTTTGAAAGCGTGCAAAAAATATGACGGAAATGCACATTCAAAAAATGTGCGTAAAACGTCACGAAAATGCACATGCTATGACCTTGTTTGAAAAAAGTGCATAAAATGTCACAAAAATTTACAATTTATGACATTTTTTGGAAACGTACATAAAACGTGATAGAAATGCACATTTAGAAAATGTGCATAAAACGTCACAAAAATGTACACACTGCGAATTTGTTTGGAAACGTGCATAAAATGTCACAAAAATGCACAATCAAAAAGCGTGCATAAAGCGTCACGAAAATGTACACTCTACGACTTTTTTGGAAATGTGCATAAAACGTCACAAAAATGCACATTCACAAAAAGTACATAACACGTCATGAAATTGCACTTTAAAACAACGTGCATAAAATGTTACGAAAATGCACATTTAAAAAATGTGCACAAAACGTCATGAAAATGCATATTATGTGATTTTTTGGAAACGCACATAAAACGTCCCAAAAATGCACATTATACGACATTTTTTGGAAACGTACATAAAACGTTACAAAAATGCATATTCTGTGATGTTTTTTGAAACATGCATAAAACGTCACAAAAATTCATATTCAAAAAATATTTGTAAAATGTCGTGAAAATACACATTCAAAAAAAGTTAATAAAATGTCATGAATATGCACATTCAAAAAATGTGCATAAAATGTTACGAAAATGCACATATTGTGACATTTTTTGAAACGTGCAAAAAATGACACAAAATAGCACATTCAAAAAACCTACATAAAACATCACAATAATGCACATTCTGTGATAAATAGCACATTCAAAAAACCTGCATAAAACATCACAATAATGCACATTCTGTAATTCTTTTGGAAACAAGCATAAAACGTCACATAAAAGCACATTCTGAGATGTTTTTTGGAAATGTACATAAAACGTCACGAAAAAGCACAGTAAAAAAATGTGCCTAAAGCGTTACGAAAATGCACATTCAGCAATGTTTTTTGAAACGTGTATAAAATGTCACGAAAATGCACAACCGAAAAACATGCATAAAATGAAACAAAAATGCACATTCTACGAAGTTTTTTCTAAACGTGCATAAAACGTCACAAAAATGCATATTTTGTGACTTTTTTGGAAATGTGCATAAAACGTCATGAAAATGCACATTAAAAAAAGTGTATAAAATGCCACAAAAATGTATATTTTGTTATGTTTTTTGGAAACGTGCATAAAAATGCATATTCAAAAAATGTGCATAAAATGTCACAAAAATGCACTTTTTTGGAAACATGCATAAAACGTTACGAAAATGCACATTCAAAAAACGTGCGTAAAACGTCACGAAAATACACATTCTGCGACATTTTTTGGAAACGTTTATAAAATGTCACGAAAGTGCGCATTTAAAAAACGTGCATAAAACTTCACTAAAATGCACATTCTGTGATGTTTTTTGGAAACATGCATAAAATGTTAAGAAAATGCACATTTAAAAAACGTTCATAAAACGTCATGAAATTGCACAATTAAAAAAGTGCATAAAATGTCACGAAAATGCCTATTCAAAAAACGTGCATAAAATCTCACAAAAATGTACATTCAAAAAACGTGCATAAAACGTCACGAAAATACACATATTGTGACATCTTTTGGAAACGTGCATAAAATGACACAAAATTGCACATTCAAGCAATATGCATAAAATGTCACTAAAAAGTAAATTCTGTGACATTTTCAGGAAAGGTGAATAAAACGTCACCAAAATGCACAATCAAAAATTGTGCATAAAATGTTACAAAATGCACATTCTGCGACATTTTTTGGAATCGTGCATAAAATATCACAAAAATACACAATAAAAAAGTGCATAAAATGTTACAAAAATGCACATTATGTGAAATTTTTTGAAAAACATGCATAAAACATCAAGAAAATGCACATTCTGAGACTTTTTTAGAAATGTCCACAAAATGTCAAGAAAATACACATTCACAAAACGTGAATAAAACGTAACAAAAATGCACATTCTGTGACGTTTTTTTGGAAACGTGCATAAAATGTCACAAAAATGCACATTCTGTGACAATTTTTGGAAACGTGCATAAAACGTCAAAAAATGCATATTCAAAAAACGTGCATAAAATATCACAAAAAGTCACGTTCTGTGATGTTTTTTGGAAACATGCATAAAACTTCTCAAAATTGCACATTCAAAAAACATGCACAAAACATCAAAAAAATGCATATTCTTTGACGTTTTTCGAAACGCGCATAAATGTCAAGAAAATGCACACTCTGTGATATTTTTTGAAATGTGCATAAAATGTCACGAAAACGCACATTTTGTGATATTTTTTAGAAACGTGCATAAGACATCATTAAAATTCACATTTAAAAAACTTGCAAAAAACGTCACAAAAATGCTCAATTTGTGACATTTTTTTGGAAAAGTGTATAAAACGACGCAAAAATGCACATCCGGTGACTTTTTTTTAAATGCGCAGGAAACATCGCGACATTTTTTTTACGTATGCATAAAACGTCACGAAAATGCACATTTAAAAAATGTGCATAAAACATTACGAAAATGCAGGCACTTCTACGCTTTTTGGAAACGTGCATAAAACGTCACAAAAATGCACATTCTGTGACGTTTTTTGGAAACATGCATAAAATGTCACAAAAATGCACATTCAAAAAAGTGTATAAAATGTAATGAAAATTCACATGTTGTGACATTTTTTGGAAACGTGCATAAAACATCATAAAAATGCACATTCAAAAAATATGTATAAAACGTCACAAAAATGCACATTTTGTGACTTTTTTAAAAACATACAAAAAATGTTATAGAAATGTACATTCAAAAAATGTGCATAAAACGTCATGAAAATATACATTCTGTGACATTGTTTGAAAAAGTGCATAAAACATTACAAAAATGCACATTTTGTGACGTTTTTTAGAGCCGTGCATAAAACGTGACAGAAATGCACATTCAAAAAATGTGCATAAATTGTCATGAAAATGTACATGCTGCTATGTTGTTTGGAAACGTGCATAAAACGTCACAAAAATGTACATTCAAAACGCGTGCATAAAATGTCACGAAAATGTAAATTCTGCGACATTTTCTTGAAATGTGCATAAAACGTCCCAAAAATGCACATTCAAAAAACATGCATAAACTGTTACGAAAATGCACATTCTGTGATGTTTTTTTGAAACATGCATAAAATGTCACGAAAATTTAAATTAAAAAAATATGCAAAAAATGTCATGAAAATGCACATTCAAAAAACGTTAATAAAATGTCAAGAATATGCACATTAAAAAAATGTGCATAAAACGTTACAAAAATGCATATATTGTGACATTTTTTGTAAACGTACAAAAAATGTCATGAAATAGCACATTCAAAAAACCTGTCATAAAACATCAGAAAAATGCACATTCTGTGATTTTTTTGGAAACAAGCATAAAACGTCACAAAAATGCACATTATGTGATGTTTTTTGGAAACATGCATAAAATGCCGCGAAAATGCACATTTCGTTTCATTTTTTACAAAAGTACATAAAACGTCAAAAAAAATGCACACACTCTGTGACTTTATTGGAAACGTACATAAAACGTCACGAAAATGCATATTCTGTGAATTTTTTTGAAACGTGCATAAAACGTCACAAAAATGTACATTCAAAAAATGTGTATAAAACGTCACGAAAATGCACATCCTCTTTCATTTTTTGGAAACATTTATAAAACGTCACAAAAATGCACATTCTGTGACATTTTTTGGAAACGTTCATAAAAAGGCATGAAAATGCACATTCAAAAAACGTGCATAAATTATCACGAAAAGTCACATTCTGCGAAATTTTTTGGAAACGTGCATAAAACGTCACAAAAATGTACACTAAAAATCGTGCATAAAACGTCACAAAAATGCACATTCTGTGGCCTTTTAGGAAACGTGCACAGAATGCCACAAAAATACACTTTGAAAAAACATGCATAAAATGTCACAAAAATGCACATTTTGTGACATTCTTCGAAAACGTGCATAAAACGCCAGGAAAATGCACATGCAAAAAATGTACATGAAAAATAAGGAAAATGCACATGTTGTGACCTTTTTTTGGAAACATGCATAAAACGTGACGAAAATGAGCATTCAAAAAATGTGCATAAAATGTCACAAAAATATACATTCGGTGACGTTTTTTAGAAACGTGCATAAAACATCAAGAAAATGTACATTAAAAAAGCGTGCATAAAATATCACGGCAATGGACATGCTGCGACGTTTTTTGGAAAAGTGCATAAAACATCACAAAAATGCACATTTTGGGATATTTATTTGAAAATGTGCATAAAACGTGGCGAACATGCACATTCAAAAAATGTGCATAAAACGTCACAAAAATGTACATGCTGCAACGTTGTTTAGAAATGTGCATAAAACGACACGAAAATGCACATTCAAAAAACGTGCATAAAACATTACGAAAATGCACATTCTGTGACATTTTTTGAAAAGGTTCATAAAATGACAAGAAATTTCACTTTCAAAAAATGTGCATAAAACGTCACAAAAATGTACATTCTGTGATGTTTTTTGGAAACGTATATAAAACATCACAAAAGTACACATTCTGTGACATTTTTTGGAAA
The DNA here is from genome assembly GCA_027479065.1 of Erythroxylum brevipes. Classification (NCBI taxonomy): domain Eukaryota; kingdom Viridiplantae; phylum Streptophyta; class Magnoliopsida; order Malpighiales; family Erythroxylaceae; genus Erythroxylum; species Erythroxylum brevipes. The sequence goes on from JANIHY010129542.1 coordinate 11,548, forward strand.
CATACATAAAACGTCACGAAAATGTACAATAAAAAAATGCGAATAAAATGTCAAGAAAATGCACGTTCTTCGACTTTTTTTAAGGTGCATAAAATATCACAGAAATGTACGACAAAAAAATGTGCATAAAACGTCGCAAAAAAGGAAATTCTACGAAGTTTTTTAGAAACATGCATAAAACTTTACAAAAATGCACATTCTTTGATGATTTTTGGAAATGTGCTTAAAACGTCATGAAAATGCACATTCAAAAAACATGCATAAAAAGTAGCCAAAATTCACATTCTGTGACGTTTTTTGGAAACGTGCATAACACTTCACAAAAATGCACATTCTGTGACACTTTTGGAAACGTGCATAAAACGTCACAAAAATGCACATTCAAAAAACGTGCATAAAATGTCCCAAAAAGTCATATTCTGCGACATTTTTTTAAAACGTGCATAAAACGTCACGAAAATGCACATTCAGAAAATGTGCATAAAACCTAATGAAAATGTACATTCAAAAAATGTGCATAATACGTCACGAAAATACACATTAAAAAAAAGTGCATGAAATGTCACAAAAATGTACATTTTGTGACTTTTTTGGAAACGTGAATAAAAAGTCATGGAAGTGCACATTAAAAAATGTGCATAAAACGTCGAAAAAATGCACATGCTGAGACTTTTTTTGAAACGTGCATAAAAATCACAAAAATGCACATTCAGTGACATTTTTTGGAAACGTGCATAAAACATCACGAAAATGCACATTAAAAAAAGTGCGTAAAACGTCACAAAAGTGCACATTTTGTAACATTTTTTGGAAACGTGCATAAAATGTGACGGAAATAAACATTGAAAAAAGGTGCATAAAACCTCACGAAAATGCACATTCTATGATGTTTTTTGGAAACATGCATAAAATATCACAAAAATGTACATTCAAAAATTGTGCCTAAAACGTCACAAAAATGCAAATTTTGTGACATTTTTTTGAAACGTGCATAAAGCCTCACGGAAATGCACATTCAAAAAAAATGCGTAAAACGTCATAAAAATGCACATTCTGTGACATTTTTTGGCAACTTTCTTAAAACGTTACGAAAATGAACATTAAAAAAAAGTGCACAAAACATCACGAAAATAGACATTCTGTAATGTTTTTTGGAAACATGCGTAAAACGTCACAAAAAAGCACATTTAAAAAACGTGCCTAAAACGTCACAAAAATGCATATTTAAAAAACGTGCATAAAATGTCACGAAAATGCCCATTCAAAAAATGTGCATAAAATGTCACAAAAATATACTTTCAAAAATGTCACAAAAATGTATATTTTTTGGAAACGTGCATAAAATATCACGAAAATGCACACTCAAAAAACGTACGTAAAACGTCACGAAAATGCACATACTGCAATATTTTTTGGAAACATGCTTAAAATGTCACGAAAAGGCACATTCAAAAAATGCGCATAAAACGTTACAAAATGCACATTCTGCGACATTTTTTAGAATCGTGCATAAAATATCACAAAAATGCACAATGGAAAAAGTGCATAAAATATTACAAAAATGCACATTATGTCACATTTTTTTTAAAACGTGCAAAAAACATCAAGAAAATGCACATTCTGTGACTTTTTTTTGAAATGTCCATAAAATGTCAAGAAAATACCCATTCACAAAACGTGAATAAAACGTAACAAAAATGCACATTCTGTGACGTTTTTTAGAAACGTGCATAAAATGTCACAAAATGCACATTCTGTGACATTTTTTGGAAACGTGCATAAAACTTCAAGAAAATGCACATTCAAAAAACGTGCATAAAATATCACAAAAAGTCACGTTTTGTGATGTTTTTTGGAAACGTGCATAAAACATCTAAAAAAAGCACATTCAAAAAACATGCACAAAATATCACAAAAATGCATATTCTGTGACGTTTTTTGGAAATGCGCATAAAATGTCAAAAAAATGCACACTCTGTGATATTTTTTTGAAATGTGCATAAAACATCACGAAAACGCATATTCTGTGACATTTTTTAGAAACGTGCATAAAACATCATAAAAATCCACATTAAAAAAACTTGCAAAAAACGTCACAAAAATGCTCAATTTGTGACGTTATTTGAAAAAGTGTATAAAACGACGCAAAAATGCACATCCGGTGACTTTTTTTAAAACGCGTAGGAAACATCGCGACATTTTTTTAGGTATGCATAAAACGTCATGGAAATGCACATTTAAAAAATGTGCATAAAACATTACGGAAATGCAGGCACATCTATAATTTTTGAAAACGTGCATAAAACGTCACAAAAATGCACATTCTGTGACGTTTTTTGAAAACGTGCATAAAATGTGACAGAAATGCACATTAAAAAAAGTGCATAAAACGTAATGAAAATGCACATGTTGTGATATTTTTTGGAAAAGTGCATAAAATGTTACAAAAATGCACATTCAAAAAAAGTGCATAAAGCATCACGAAAATGCACATTTTGTGTTTTTTTTGGTAACATGCATAAAACATCGCAAAAATGCACATTCAAAAAAACGTGCATAAATTGTCACAAAAATGCGCATTTAAAAAAAGTGCATAAAATGTTACGAAAATGCCCATTCAAAAAACGTGCATAAAACGTCACAAAAATGTTCATTCTGTGACATTTTTCGGAAACGTGCATAAAATGTCACGAAATTACACATTCAAAACATGTGCATAAAACGACCCAAAAATGCACATTCTGTGAAATTTTTCAAAAACGTGCACAAAACGTCACGAAAATATACATTCTATGACGTTTTTTGGAAGCGTGTGTAAATTATCGAAAAATGTAAATTTTGTGACATTTTTTGGAAATGTGGATAAAACGTCATGAAGATGCAAATTCAAAAAACGTGCATAAAATGCCATCAACATGCACATTCTGTAACATTTTTCGAAAACGTGCATAAAATTGCATAAAAACGTCACAAAATGCACATTATGTGATGTTTTTTGGAAACGTGCATAACGTCCCAAAAATGCAAATTCTGTGACATTTTTTGGAAGCGTGCATAAAACCTCACTATAATGCGCAATCAAAAAATGTATATAAAACATCACAAAAATGCACATTATGTCACGTCTTTTGCAAACGTGCATAAAACGTCACGGAAATGCACATTCAAAAATTACGCATGAAACGTCGTAAAAATGCACATTTTCTGGCGTTTTTTTGGAAACGTACATAAAACGTCACCGAAATGCCCATTCAAAAAATATGCATAAAACATCATGAAAAAGCACGTGTTGCGACATTATTTGAAAACGTGCATAAAATGTAACAAAAATGCCTCATCCTGTGACGTTTTTTGGAAACGTGCATAAAACGTCACGATAATGCATATTCGAAAAACGTGCATAAAACGTCACAAAAATGCAGATTTTGTGACATTTTTCAAAGACATACAAAAAATGTCACAGAATTGCACATTCAAAAAACGTGTATAAAACGTCACGAAAATGCACATTATGTGATTTTTTTGAAAACGTGCACAAAACGTCCCAAAACTGCACATTTTGTGACATTTTTGGAAAACGCCATGCAAGAAACGTCACGAAAATGCACATTAAAAATGTGCATAAAATGTCACAAAAATGCACATTCAAAAAATGTGCATAAAATGTCACGAAAAGTCATATTCTGCGACGTTTTTTGAAAATGTGCATAAAAAGTCACAAAATGCACATTTTGTGACGCTTTTTGGCAACATGCACAAAACGTGAGATGCACAATCAAAAAATGTGTTTAAAACGTCACAAAAATGTACATGCTGCGACGTTGTTTGGAAATGTGCATAAGACGTCACACAACTGTACATTCAAAAACCGTGCATGAAATGTCGCGAAAATGCACATTCAAAAAATGTGCAAAAAAGGTCATGAAAATGCACATTCGGTAATGTTTTTTGGAAACGTGCATAAAATATCACAAAAATGTACATTAAAAAAGTGCATAAAACATCACACAAATGTCGATTCTGTGATTTTCTTAGAAACGTACAGAAAAAGTCACAAAAATGCACATTTTGTGACTCTTTTGGAACAGTGTATAAAACGTCACGAAAATGCACAACCAAAAATTGTCCATAAAACGTCACGAAAATGCTCATTCTGCTAAATTTTTTAGAAACGTGCATAAATTGTCACGAAAATGCACAATTAAAAAATGCATAAAACAACACAAAAATGAAAATTCTGCGACGTTTTTTGGAAACGGACATAAAACGTCACGAAAATGCATATTCTGTGACATTTTATGAAAATGGGCATAAAACGTCATGAAATTGAACATTCAAAAAATGTGCATAAAATGTCACGAAAATGAAAACGTGCATAAAACGGCAAGAAAAAACACATTCAAAAAATGTGCATAAAATGTCACGAAAATACAAATTTTGTGACGTTTTTTTGAAACGTGGGTAAAACGTTACAAAATTGCACATTCTGTGACGATTTTAGGAAACGTGCATAAAATGTCACAGAAGTGCGCATTAAAAAATGTTGATAAAACATTATGAAAATGCACGTGCTGCGACGTTTTCTGGAAATGTGCATAAAATATAAAAAAATGCACATTATGTGACATTTTTTGGAAGCATGCATAAAACAACAAAAAATGCACATTAAAAAAGCATGCATCACAAAAATACATAAAATATCCCAAAAATGCACATGCTGCGACGATTTTTGGAAACGTGCATAAAACGTCATGAAAATGCACATTCTGTAACATTTTTTGGAAACGTGCATAAAACGACACGAAAACGCACATCCAAAAAAGGTGTATAAAACGTCACGAAAATGCATATTTTGTGACATTTTTTGGAAACATGCATAAAATGTCATGAAATTGCAAATTCAAAAAACGTACATAAAACGTCATGAAAATGCACATTTAAAACATGTGCATAAAGCATCACGAAAATGCATAATCAAAAATTCTGCATAAAACGTCATAAAAATGCACATTTCGTGACGTTTTTTGGAAACGTGCATAAAACGTCACAAAAATGCATATTTTATGACGTTTTTTGAAAACGTGCATAAAACGTCACGAAAATGCACATTCAAAAAATGTGCATAAAATGTCACAAAAATGTACATCCTGTGAATTTGTTTGGAAATGTGCATAAAACGTCACAAAAATGCACATTCAGAAAACATGCAGGAAACGTCGCAAACATGCACATTCAAAAAACGTGCATAAAAGGTCATGAAAATGCACATTCGGTGACTTTTTGGAAACATGCATAAAACGTCACAAAAATGCACATTTTGTGACATTTTTTGGAAACGTGCATAAAACGTCACGAAAATGCACGTTCAAAAAATGTGCATAAAACATCACGAAAACGCTCATTCGGTGACTATTTTGGAAACGTGCATAAAACATCACAAAAATGTACATTTAAAAAACGTGCATAAAATGTCACAAAAATGTACAAGCTGTGACATTTTTTGGAAACGTGCATAAAACATCACAAAAATGCACATTCCAAAAAAATGCATAAACGTCACAAAAATGCACATTTTGCAACATTTTTTAGAAACATGTGTAAAATGTGAAGGAAATGCGCATTCAAAAAATTTACATAAAACGTCACGAAAATGTACATGTTGCGCCATTGTTTGAAAACATGCATAAAAAGTCAAAAAAATGCACATTTAAAAAACTTGCATAAAACTTCACGAAAATGCACATTCTCTGACATTTTTTAGAAACGTGCATAAAACAATAAGAAATGCACATTCTGTGACGTTTTTTGGAAACATGTATAAAACGTCATGAAAATACATATTCAAAAAATGTGCATAAAACGTCACAAAAAATGCACATTCTGCGACATTTTTTGAAAATGTGGATAAAACGTCACGAAACTGCACATTCAAAAACGTGCATAAAACGTCACAAAAATGCACATTCTTTGATGTTTTTTGGAAACATGCATAAAACGTCACGAAAATGTAAATTAAAAAAATGTGCATAAGACGTCACAAAAATGCACATTCAAAAAAATGTGCATAAAATGTCACGAAAATATACATCCAAAAAACGTGCATAAAATGCCACGAAAATGCACATTCAGAAAAGCGCATAAATCGTCACGAAAATGCACATATTGTGACATTTTTTTTAAATGTGCATTAAATGTCACAAAATTGCAGATTAAAAAACGTGCATAAAACATGACAAAATGCAATTTCTGTGACGTGTTTTGGAAATGCGTATAATACGTCACGAAAACGCACAATAAAAAATGTGTATAAAATGTCATCAAAATGCACATTCTGTGATGATTTTAGGAAATGTACTTAAAATTTCACGGAAATGCACAATCAAAGAAGTGCATAAAATGCCACAAAGATGCACATTCTGCTACGTTTATTTGCAAACGTGCATAAAATGTCACAAAAATGCACATTCTGTGACTGTTTTTGGAAAAATACATAAAATGTCATGAAAATGCATTTTCATAAAACGTGCATAAAATGCACATTCTGTAACATTTTTTGAAAATGTGCTTAAAACATCACAAAAATGCACATTCTATGACATTTTTTGGAAACGTGAATAAAATGTCATGAAAATACAAATTCAAAAAACGTGTACAAAACGTCACGAAAATGCACATGCTGCGACTTTTTTTGTAAACGTGCAGAAAATGTCAAGAAAATGCAAATTCTGTGACATTTTTTGGACACGTGCATAAAACAACACAAAATTGCACTTTCAAAAAACGTGCATAAAACGTCAAAAAAATGCATATTTTGTGACTTTTTTGAAATGTGCATAGACTTGATGAAAATGCACATTCAAAAAATATGCATAAAACGTCACAAAAATGTACATGCTGCGACGTTGTTTGGAAATGTGTATAAAAAGTTACAAAAATGTACATTCAAAAAGTATGCATGAAACGTAAAGAAAATGTACATTCTGTGATATTTTTTGGAAACATGCATAAAACGTCACGAAAATGCACATTCTGCGACGTTTTTTGAAATCGTGCATAAAATGTCACGAAAATACGTAATCAAAAAAAGGCATAAAAAGTCACAAAAATGTATATGCTGCAGCGTTTTTAGAAACGTACATAAAATGTCACGGCAATACACATTCTATGACTTTTTTTACAAATGTGTATAAAACATCACGAAAATACACATTGAAAAAATGTACATAAAACATCACAAAAATACGCATTTTGTGACTATTTTGTAAACGTGCATAAAACGTCGCAAAAAAGCACATTCGGTGACGTTTTTTGGAAACGTGCATAAATCATCGAAAAAATGCACATTTTGTGGCATTTTTTTTGGAAATATGAATAAAACGTCATGAAAATGCACATTAAAAAAACTTGCATAAAACGTCACAAAAATGCACATTATGTGATGTTTTTTGGAAATGTGCATAAAACGTCACAAAAATGCATATTCAAAAAACGTCCATAAAACGTCACAAAAATGTACATTCTGTGATATTTTTTAGAAACGTGCATAAAACATCACGAAAATGAACATTCAAAAAACTTGCATAAAACGTTACAAAAATGTACATTCTGTGATGTTTTTTTGAAAAAGGCATAAAACATCATGAAAATGCACATTTAGAAAATATGCATAAAATGTCACGAAATTGCACATTCAAAAAAGTTGATAAAACGTCACGAAATGAACGTCATGGAAAAGAACATTCACAAAAGTTCATAAAACCTCACAAAAAAGCACATGCTGTGATATTTTTTGGAAACGTGCAAAAAACATTATGAAAATGCACATTTAAAACACGTGCATAAAACATCATAAAAACGCACATTTTGTGACGTTTTTTAGAAACGGGCCCCAAACATTACAAAAATGCACATTCGATGATTTTTTTGAAAACGTACGTAAAACATCGCAAAAATGCACATTTTGCGACGTTTTTGTTGGAAACCCGCATCCTGTATAAAACGTCAAGGAAATGCACATTCAAAAAAGGTGCATAAAATGTTACGTAAATGCACATGATGCGACGTTCTTTGGAAACGTGCATAAAACGTCACAAAAATACACATTCTGTGACATTGTTTGGAAGCATGTAAAAATGATCACGAAAATGCACATTAAAAAAATGTGCATAAAACATCACCAAAATGCACATTCAAAAAACGACTCAAAAATTCACATTCAAAAAACGTGCATAAAGTTTCACGAAAATGCACATTCTATGATGTTTTTGGGAAACGTCCATAAAATGTTACAAAAATGCACTATCAAAAAATGTGCATAAAACATCACAGAATTGCACATTCTGTGACTTTTTTTAAAACGTGCATAAAACATCACGAAAATGCACATTCTGTGACATTTTTTGAAAACGTGCATAAAACCTCACGAAAATGCATAATCAAAAATTCTGCATAAAACGTCACAAAAACGCACATTTTACGACTTTTTCGGAAACGTTCATAAAACGTCAAGAAAATGGACCTTCCAAAAAGTGCATAAAACGTCACAAAAATGCATATTCTGTGACATTTTTGGAAACGTGCATAAAACGTCATGAAAATGCACGTTCAAAAAACGTGCAAAAAACGTCACGAAAATGCTCATTCGGTGACTTTTTTTTGGAAACGTGCATAAAACATCACAAAAATGTACATTCAAAAAACGTGCATAAAACGTCAGGAAAATGCACTAGCTGTGATGTTTTTTAGAAACGTGCATAAAATATCACAAAAATGCACAATCCAAAAAACATGCATAAATGTCACAAAAACGCACATTTTGCAACATTTTTTAGAAACGTGTGTAAGACGTGACGGAAATGCGCATTAAAAAATTGTAAATAAAACGTCACGAATATGTACATGTTGCGACATTGTTTGAAAGCATGCATAAAAAGTCACAAAAATGCACATTTAAAAAACTTGCATAAAACTTCACGAAAATGCACATTCTCCGACATTTTTTAGAAACGTGCATAAAACAACAAGAAATGCACATTCTGTGACGTTTTGTGGAAACATGCATAAAACGTCACGAAAATGCATATTCAAAAAACGTGCATAAAATGTCACGAAAATGCACATTTTGCGACATTTTTTGAAAACATGGATAAAACGTCACGAAACTACATTCAAAAACATGCATAAAACGTCACAAAAATGCACATTCTGTGATGTTTTTTGGAAACATGCATAAAACGTCACGAAAATGTACATTAAAAAAATGTGCATCAAACGTCACGAAAATGCACATTCAAAAAAATGTGTATAAAATGTCACGAAAATGCACATCCAAAAAACATGCATAAAATGCCACGAAAATGCACATTTAAAAAAGTGCATAAATCGTCACGAAAATGCACATATTGTGACATTTTTTGGAAATGTGCATTAAATGTGACAAAATTGCACATTAAAAATTGTGCATAAAACATCACGAAAATGCACTTTATGTGATATGTTTTGGAAACGCGTATAAACGTCACGAAAATGCACAATCAAAAAATGTGTATAAAACGTCATCAAAATGCACATTCTGTATTATTTTTTGGAAACATGCATAAAACGTCACAAAAATGTGCTTAAAATGTCACGAAAATGCACAATAAAAAAAGTGCATAAAATGTCACAAAGATGCACATTCTGCTACGTTTATTTGCAAACGTGCATAAAATGTCACGAAAATGCACATTCTGTGACTGTTTTTAGAAAAATACATAAAACATCATGAAAATGCACTTTCATAAAACGTGCATAAAATGCAATTTCTGGGACATTTTTTGAAAACGTGCTTAAAACGTCACAAAAATGTACATTCTGTGACATTTTTTGGAAACGTGCATAAAATGTCATGAAAATGCAAATTCAAAAAACGTGTACAAAACGTCACGAAAATGCACATGCTACGACTTTTTTTGTAAACGTGCAGAAAACATCAAGAAAATGCAAATTCTGTGACATTTTTTGGACACGTGCATAAAACAACACAAAATTTCACATTCAAAAAACGTGCATAAAACGTCAGAAAAATGCACATTTTATGATTTTTTTTGAATTGTGCATAGACTTGACGAAAATGCACATTCAAAAAATGTGCATAAAACGTCACAAAAATATACATGCTGCGACGTTGTTTGCGAATGTCCATAAAATGTTACAAAAATGCACATTCAAAAAGCATACGTGAAACGTAAAAAAATGCACATTCTGCGACATTTTTTGGAAACATGCATAAAACGTCACAAAAATGCACCTTCTGCGACGTTTTTTGGAATCGTGCATAAAATGTCACGAAAATATACATTTTGTGACGTTTTTTAGAAACGTGCATAAAACGTCACAAGAATGCACATTTTATGACTTTTTTGTAAACGTGCTTAAAATGTCCCAAGAATGCACATTTTGTGACATTTTTTGTAAACGTGCATAAAATTTCACGAAAACGCACATTCAAAAAAGGTGCATAAAATGTCACAAAAATGTAAAAGCCGTGGCGTTTTTTGTAAACTTACATAAAACAAAGCAAAAATGCACATTTTTTCAATTTTTTACAAACGTGCATAAAACTTCACAAAAAAGCACATTCGGTAATGTTTTTTGGAAATGTGAATAAAATGTCTCAAAAAAGTGCATTCGGTGACTTTTTTTGGAAACGTGCGTAAAATTTCGCAAAAATGCACGCTGTTTGACATTTTTTGGAAATGTGCTTAAAACATCTCGAAAATGCACATTCAAAAAACGTGCATAAAACGTCACAAAAATGCACATTTTGTGACCTTTTTTTGAAACATGCATAAAAAGTCACGAAATTGCACATTAAAAAATATGCAAAAAATGTCACAAAAATGTACATTCTTTGACGTTTTTCAGAAACATGTACAAAACTTCACGAAAATGAACATTAAAAAAATGTGCATAAAAGATTTAGGGGTTATGTTTTCTAGAAATGTGCATAAAACCTCACGTAAATGCACAATGGAAAAATTCGAATAAAAGGTCACAAAAATGCAGATTTTATCACATTTTTCATAAACGTGCATAAAATGTAACAAAAATACACATTTAAAGGAAGCGCATAAAATGCCATCAAAATGCACATTCAAAAAACTTGCATAAAACATCACAAAAATGCACATTCTGTGACGTTTTTTGGAATCGTTCATAAAACGTTACAAAAATACACATTCTGTGACTTTTTTGGAAACATGCATAAAACGTCACAAAAATGCACATTTTGTGACGTTTTTTGAAACGTGTATAAAACGTGACGAAAATACACATTCAAAAAATATTCATAAAATGTCACGAAAACGTACATGCTGCGACGTTGTTTGGAAATGTGCAAAAAACATCACAAAAAATGCATATTCAAAAAGCGTGCATAAAAAGTCAAGAAAATGCACATTCTGCGACATTTTTGAAAACATGCATAAAACGTCCCAAAAATGCACATTCTGTGATGTTTTTTGGAAACATGCATAAAACTTCATGAAAATGCACATTCAAAAAACTTGCATAAAACATCACAAAAATGCACATTCTGTGATATTTTTTGTAAACGTGCATAAACATCGTAAAAAGGCACAATCAGTGACGTTGCTTTTTTGCGAAGTTTTTTGGAAACATACTTAAAATGTCACGAAAATGCATATTCAAGAAACGCGCATAAAACGTCAGAAAAATGCACATTCAAAAAACGTGTACAAAACGTCACAAAAATGCACATGCTGCGATGTTTTTTGGAAACGTGCATTTTGGTGACATTTTTTGGAAACATTCATAAAACAACACGAAAATGCACATTCAAAAAAACGTGTATAAAACGTCACAAAAATGCAAATTTTTTTACGTTTTTTGAAATGCGCATAAAACGTGACGAAAATGCACATTCAAAAAATGTGCATAAAACGTCACGAAAATGTACATGCTGAGATGTTGTTCGGAAATGTGCATAAAACATGACAAAAGTTCACATAGAAAAAGCATGCAAAAAAGATCTAGAAAATGCGCATTATGCGAAATTTTTTAGAAACTTGCATAAAACGTCACGAAAATGCACATTCTGTGACGTTTTTTGAAAACGTGCATAAAACATCACGAAATTGCACAATTAAAAAACATGCATAAAACGTCACAAGAATGCAAATTCTGTGATATTTTTTAAAAATGTTTTTAAAACATCCCAAAAATGCTTATTTTGTGACGTTTTTTGTAAACGTGCATAAAATGCCACAAAAATGCACAATCAAAAAAGGCATAAAAAGTCACGAAAATGTATATGCTGCGACGTTTTTAGAAATGTGCATAAAACGTCACAACAATGCACATTCTGTGACGTTTTTTACAAACGTGCATAAAACATCACAAAAATACACATTGAAAAAACGTACATTCGATGATGTTTTTATAAACGTGCAGAAAATGTCAAGAAAATGCAAATTCTGTGACATTTTTTGGACACGTGCATAAAACAACACAAAATTTCACATTCAAAAAACGTG
>JANIHY010129677.1:0-12709 GCA_027479065.1 Erythroxylum brevipes
TACTTAGGATTGTTAGTTTAAATTATGTATTGTATGGAAGATGCTTTGGACAAGATCATGTATTTTCGGATTAAAGATATGAAAAGAAAATTTTGGTTTCAATTTTTAGTGATATTTATATTTGGATGCCACGTGGATCGTAGTTGGTTGCTCGGTAGTGCACTCTTATCGTGGGTTACGCGTCGGAGCGACCTACGGGCGTCCCGATGTATACCCTACGGTAAGGGGGCGCTACAGTATCAGTTTCCTTTTTGGGAGTATTGTATTTAGACTGTAGGGAACTGATAGACTTGTCTACATTTCTGATTGATATTATGAAATGAGGAAAAGCATTATGGTTTTTAAAATTCAGCGATTTTGATATTGTAGATTTTATTGTATTGATGCCATGTGGATTATAGAAATGATTGAACGTAATGCACTCTTATCGTGGGATATGCGTCGGAACGACCCACGGGCATCCCAGTGCGTACCCTGTGGTAAGGGGGCCTTACAGTTTGTGATTCCCTTTTTGCTACAATCAATTATTTTCTTTACTTGTTTCCTCATTTAAACATATTTTAGCATCTTTAGTAGTTTAGAACTCCATTTTCTAAGTTTTCAAAAACTCACTTATATTGTCAACAAAAAATTAGGTACAAATTCTAAGAGAATTTCTCATTGGTATGGCTAAATTCTACATTAACATCAATAATTTAGCATGGCTAGTGGGACCCGATCCCATGAAAAAGGAATAAAAAAGAAGTCATTGTGCCTTTGACCATAGAGGAAGAAGTCCCTGCAATAATAGGAAATGAAGGTTTTATATCATAGATTGTAGAAAATCTTAAGAAGGCAACTTTGCCTTTAGCTAACTATTGTATTAATGAGAATTCAAAATTGATGCAATGGAATAGCGTTGCTTTCACAAACAAAATTCTAGAATTGAAATCTAACACAACCTCTATAGTCAACATAATTAAGATGTTGACAGAGAAGATTGACAAATTGTCTACTAATCTAATACAATTTGTTGCGCAAAATTCCCCTGCTTTAGTAAAACAAAATTTTAATGGTTTAGGGCACATCTTGCTCCTACTACAATGGAAGTTGGGAAGTGTAGTTGCCTTTAGTTGTGACCTTTGTAGAAAAGATACATTCCTCCTCATAAAAGAGAGGATGTTCCTGTGGTGCCTTTGCATCAATCGTAGAAATGGGTGACAAGTAGTCAGGCCTTAAATTCACAGTAGGTAGGGATTTGGAAGGGAGACTAAAGCTAATAGATCATAATCCAATTTAAGGGTAACATTGCAGTTGTAAATTGCAATCCTATTATTCCCCCACTACAAATAAGATTACAAATCAATATGAAAACTGCCAGAGAAGTTGTTTAAGAATTTTATAGACCTAGTTTAAGACAACTTGGCTACCTAGAATTCTATAAACCTTATCTAGAGCATACTTACCTCAAGGATCCTTATCCTTAAGGTTATAAATGCCTAAATTCAACTTGCTTTCTGGAGAAGATGACCAATCAACTATTAAGCATATTGCCAAATTCACCATACAATGTGGAGAATTAGTCAATTATAAAAAATTCAACAATTTTAAATTACCTCAAAAAGGTCTAGACATTAAATTACGAAACAAATTCCAAAGCATAGAATTTCATGATTTAAATGAACTAGTAGAAAAAGTTTTCAAATATGAAGAGCTTTTTAGTGAAGAAGGAAACCAAAAAAAAGAATTTAATAAACATTTATATCACAAAGACGAATTCTTACAATTCCACAATAGCTAAAGTCAACATACTCGGAACTAGTGTTTGCCCCCTTTTTACATAAAGCCCAAAAAATCAAAAGGAAAATACATGCTCCATCTACTCAAGTTTAGTATACCTTTTACCCATCCAAGGCAGAGGAGTTCTTTGATTATTTATTATAAGAAAACTCATTACTTTATTGGTCAAACAGTAAAGACGATGCAGGTTTAATAGTCAACAGTAAATATTATACCGACTAAACTGATGATATATTTAGGTAAAGACGATGAAGGTTTAATCCTAACAGAAGTATATGGTGTTGCATTTAATGGTGAAACTGCTAAAGCTTGAGGAATTCTCCTTATAAATATTTACTTTACCTGTTGTCAAAAACCACGCTAGCTGCCAAGTCTTGTTAGGGCAAGATTAGATCCACTCCAAGTACTGCATCTTATTGTCTTTTCATCAACTTTTACTTTTATAAAAAGGCAATGAAATAGAAATTATTTTGGTCGAATTACAACCATTTTGAATTAAAGTTGAGACAATAGAGGAAAAATTTTATAAAGATCGTATAAAGTTGATAAAAATTCAAAAGTCATATTATAGTAATGAAGGCAAAGAAATAATGTAAACAGAGATGGAAAGATTGGTAAAAACGACTACCATCATGCCTACTCCTAGGCCGATGAAGGCTCCAATTATAGAGAAACTTGATGATTGCACTTTTATAAAAAAAAAGAGGGTAAAAGTGAGTAGTAGTTGCATTCATTGAAATCAAATATCGAATGCACCAAATCTTGGAGAACTTTAAAGAAATAGTTACACATGATAACGTATAATTAGTTTTTTTAAGAAGAAGAGGAACTAATAATAAGGGACAGTTGTGTTTCAGAGTTGACACTTTCTACTGGAAAGTTTGATGATTGCGGGAGCCAAAATTAAGAAAAATTGGAAAAAGTGAATCTAGAAAATTAAGGAGAATTTAGCAGAGTCTTTATTAGCAAAAACTTAGATTCAAGAATAAAGTTGGAGCTAGTATAACTCTTGAAAGAATTCAAGGGCTATTTTTCTTGGGATTATACTAAAATGCCAAGGTTAAGTAGAAGGTTAGTAGAACATAGACTTCAAAAAAATCTAGAATTCCACCCTCACTACAAACCCTCGTGGTAAAGAAATTAAGTTGATGACTAAAGAAGAAGTTGAAAAATTATGTAGGGCTAGTTTTATTAGACTAGCCAAATATTTAGTGGTTAGTGACATTAAGCCAGTAGTTAAAAGCAATGGAAGGATAAGAATTTGTGTCCACTTTAGGGATTTAAATGCAGTTACTTGTAACAAAGTATATATGATGCTGATTGTAGATTTGTTGATAGTTGTAATGGATGGACTTGGTTTTAATAAAAATTTTATATCCAAAAATGATATTTCCAAAACTAGTTTTTGATTTCTAGGTGATATGTGCTTAATTGATTATGTACAATAACAATTAGAGATTAATAATATGAAAATGTTTAAGATAGTTATTTTAGTTTATATTTGATTTTACGTACAATTTGGAAGAGAAGAAGCTAAAGTGAGTCCAAAGTATTATATTTGAGCCGTTTTTTGAAGATTCACACTCACTTATCTTTATGGAGTAAGAAGAACACAAGAAAATGGAAAGAACATGAAGAAAATGTTGTCAAGATGGCTCACAACTAAACAGTTAAAATGTCACAACCATGAGCATTGTCTAATGGCTATAATGTTAATTACATGGGCGTGAGAGGTGAAAATGTTGTCAACATGGCTCACAACCAAACAGTTAAAATGTTACAATCATGAGCATTGTATCATGGCTATGATGTGAATTTCATGGGCATGAGACAGCTCTCACGACCACGCAAAAACATGTTATAGATGTGACACACCACTCATACCCTTGACACACATCTCACCATCATGAGTGGCATGTCACACCCATGATGCACTGTCACCTCACCCTTTTTAACCCTAACTTTTTAATATAAATGGGGAAGAGTACCACGGTTGAAAACATACTTTTGTTTTTCAGAAAAATATTCCAAGGGTTTCAGGAAAAGAATGAATATTAGACACCGTCAGAGACCCATGGAGAAGATGGAGGGCCGAGCTTCTCCATGTCAATTTGGAGGTGAAATCGATGTCAAAGAACTCGGTTAAGCATATTTTTTATTGTGTTTGTTATTCTTACTCTCTTTTTGAATTGTTTACATTATCTGGCGTTTATGGATTGGGTATTGTGTAAAAATGATCTTGATGCTCTATTGGATTGATTTTCATGAGAACCCAATGCTAGAACTTTAAATACGATATGTAATGGTCATGTTTGAATTCATTTGTAGCAATTAATGGTAATATATCATTAAGTATAACATAACCTAGGTTAAATAATCTGAGCTTGTGAGATTGTTTCTTAGATTGGTATGCTTTTCTCATTTATAAGGTGGTGGTTCGATTTAATTTAAAAAGCGTCTCCTAGGTTATTTGATATCTAGGGTTAGTTAACGAGCCATTCTTAATTAATTATGACCTAAGAAAAATTGAAATTAATAGAGCTTGTTATTAATCTATGACCAACAGTTTAAGGAGAGGTATAAGGATAACAATTCAATGAAATATGTTTAACTAGGTGTAGGCTGAGATTGAACCAAAAAATTGGATCCCTAACGAATTCATCAATTTCAAATGTTTTCATTATTTTAGTTTTACTTTATTTTGTCATTAAATTAAACCAACCAAACCCCTTCCCCCAAAAATAAACATAGGCACTGATTATTTTCATTTCAAAACCTTTAGACACACACCCTCTGCATGATCAACTTAGACTCACCACTACTACAGTTGTAGGTATAGTTTGTTTTGAGTAGTGTTACAATATGCTACATCACTATGATTAATAGGGAAATTTAAATATGTTGTAATGCCTTCAATCTAACAAATGCAAGAGCCATATATCATGCAGCTATGAATACTATCTTTCATGATTTGATAGGGTGCAATTTGGAATTTTACATAGTTGTCATTGTTGTGAAATAAATAAAAAAGTGCAAATTGTATCCACAATTTACAAGTTATAGGATGAGAATGCACAAATTGAAGTTAAACCCCCCTAAAGCATGTTTTCAAAGTAAAAGAAGAAATATGTTGGGGTTTTTAGTTCATAATTGAGGGATTGAGATAGACAAAAATAAAATAGAAGTCATTCTTAAAGTAAAACTACCTCAATACTTAAGAGATTTCTAGGTCAGGTGAACTATATTAATAGGTTTATTGTTAATCTAGCAAAAACACAAAAGAAATTTCCAAATTATTAATGTTGAAGAATTCTTAATACTTCTGTTAAGTAGAAAGGCATCAAATGACATTTGATGATATCAAGGAATACCTAACAAAACCTCTAATACTGATTTCCCTTCAAAAAGGAATTACGCTAGAATTATATATTTTTTTTGTAGAAGAATCTATTGGATGTTTATGACTCAAAATAATGAGGTAGGCCATAATCAAGCTATTTATTATTTAAGCAGAATTCTAACGCAACATAAAAGAAGTATGCACCCATTGTTAAGTTATGATTGGCATTATACTTTGCTTATTAAAAATTAAGGCATTATTACTTACAAAATAAAGTCTATGTGGTTTTATAGATTGTCCTAATAGAAACTTCAAATAAGCTGGTCATCTTAAGAAATATTAGGAAACAACTTATGACTCTTATAGACTTTAAATTAATATGTTACCCTAAAAATCTGTAAAAGGTTAGGCATTAGCTAACTTTTTAATGAGCCATCCTATGATTGAGGTATAAGAGGATGTAGGTGACCGTGCGTCGTTACCTTAGTCAAAATAAAATAACTAGACCACTATTATAGTAGTAGCGAGTCTAGATTGATCCCATAGAGAGCGTGCATTAAGTTTATGGAATGAAATTAACCGGTATTTAGGAAAAAGGAGAGTTTTGGATTTTGAAAAAAGAAAATAAAATGAAACTAACTAATAAAAATAAATTAAAGAAAACATGCAAAAAAAATGATAAAGGTAAGGAATTCGGTAGGGACTCGGTTCTTTAGTTCAATCTTGGCCTACACCCTAACTAAGCATATTTTATTAATTTGTTGTTCTTTAACCTCTCCTAGCAACTATTAATCATGTGCTAATAATTAACTCGAGTTTTTCCTTAGATTTTGTTTAATCAAGATATGATCGTTAATTAAACCTAACCACTGAACAATCTAGGATATGATCTCAAGATTTAATTAGGTAGTAGCATTACGAATTAGGAAAACTGATTAATCAAGGTAACAACCACATATGATGCGTCATGTAACCTAGGTCACGTTATCCTTAATGATTACGAATCATTAGTCGCTACACATGAATTTCAACATAACAATTACATATTATATCGAAATTCTAGCAATGGGTTTGAAATTAACAATTCAAAGAACGCATTAAAATCATCAATTCACGATACCTAATGAGTTTATACATAAATAACCGAATAATAATGAAAATATAATTATCTATACATAATAACCAAATCCATTAAAATAGGAAAACATAATCAATTCCTAATTAGAGAAAGAAACAACAAAATAATTTAAAAAATACTTAACTCGGGTCATCGACGTGAATGTCACCTCCGAACCGACGTCAGAAGGCTTAGCTCTTCATGGTTCTTTCCTGAAAAATTGCTTCAGCCCCATCTAATCCCTAGTCAAAACTCCCTGATTAATGCTTAATTTGTTTTAGCGAAACCACACCACTGTTTATGATGTGACAATTTAATGTGGTAGTGTCTAGGTCTCGGCACTATTCACTCGCATCTCTTCTCTAGCTTCTTACTGTTCAATCTTGCAAGCTTCTCTTCACGCCTGAGCTAACAAGCTGCAGCAGCCGCACCAGCCCTGCGCTTATGCCCCAGCTGTGCTTCTCCTCTTGTGGTTGCTCACTCAGCTGCCGCACTGTGTATATGATTAGACAATTAAACTTGCCACTCTACTTAAATCCTTCTACGCTGTAGCTTCTACCTAGGCGTCTTTTAATGAAACGCACGCTATGCATTTGGAACACTGCATTTAACGCAACTACCATATGCGTGAAACACAGACGTCTTCTGCGTTGTTCTCCTGCAGGGTGTTTCCTTCATTTACAATGTTGTTTTGTCTCTTACTGTTTCCTTTGGCTACTTTCAATTTTTCTTATTTATTCTTTTTTTTCATGAAGACAAGCAAAAATAAATGTTTGAAAAATGACTCATAAGTGGTGCTTTCGACTCACTTTAATTCCTTTACTTCCAAATTATACCTAAAATCATATATGAATTAAGTGAGTATCTTAAATATTTTCATGTCAATAATTGTTAAGTTTCAATGATTAAATATATCAACAATTAATTACATATCAATTTTTCCCACATTTAGCTTTTTTCTGTCCTCGGGTAAAACATCCAAATTAAGTTCATTGATCGAAAAGATTGACTCAATTTCTATAATTTTTCCAGACTATATAATCACAATCAATGATGAGTGACTTTCAAAAATCATAGCAAGAGATCAACATTCCAAGTATTTAATGATGATCAATTAGCATTTAATATCTTTAAAAACTGAGCAATCTAATGGTACACTCAACTCCATTTATGATCATGATAATCTACAACTTTGCATATTATTTCATTTCTCTACCATTAAAATTCACATGCCAAATCATGAATCAAAGGACTTTTCAAGGTTGAAATGTGGGCAAAGGTGAGGTGAGATATATTTGGTTCAAGTAGCATGAATGTCATCAAAACTAATGAAACAAAACAACACTTATCACAAATTGGGTACCGTCAGCCATGACGAATGCAACATTTATATTTCACAACCCCATTCAGTTCTCATAAGCAAACCATATAAAGCATATATCAATCTGAAGGAATCACTCATACAATTTATGCCAATGAAATCACAAGAGTGAACCTTCCAAACCAACATCTACCTTATATTCATCATACTCAAATAATGCATCAATTACAACTCTAAGAAGATGCATAAACTATAAACAACTTTTCAACACATAAGCAATTCCTCCTTGGTACATTTAATTTTAAAAATGTTTTTTTCATTCTCTTTTTTCATTCTCTTTTCTTTTTTTCTCCCTTTTCTATCTTTATTTTCTTTCTTTTTCATATAAAAATTAAAATAAACTACATCAATATGGGATAAGACATAAAATAACATCCCAACATTATACCCTCACATATGTATACCTCCACACTTAGAATTTTGTACATCCACAAACTCAATAGTCACAAATGTTCCACTAGCTTTATGACATGGGTAGGACATTTGGTTAAGTTTGAAAGCATAAAATGTGGATTATACAAAAACAAAGGCTAAAGCTCAAAGGGGTTTATCAAGGGAAAAATCATGTTGATAGGATAGGTTATTTGGCCAATGTAGTTTATGAAAAAAAAAACTAATTCCTAATCATATCCATGTTAATGCATGTGATAAAATGTGGTCTCGAATAGAAATTCAACGCAAAATCAAGATGTACATGTCATGAAGGTCACACATTATCAAAAGGAAATGAGACTGATATAGATGTATCAGTCAAATATGGCTCAAAATGTCACTGGCTTTGTCTACTATTAGTCACTACTCTTCCAAAGATAACGCATATTGACTAATCACAAGAGAAAAAGTACATGCTAAAGTTGCTATGAAATTCTCTAGTCAAAACACACTTTAATAATGATTATATAATCCCAGAAGCAATAGAAAACGAGAAAATGTTTGTTTCATTTGTTTTATTCTTTCTCTTATTTTGATTGAAAACTTAAAAACAAATAAAACAAACAAATTCAAAAACACACATGCATATAAAAAGAAATGCAGAACTGTAGAGGAAAAGAAATTTACTTGTCTTAGGTTGCCTCCTAAGAAGTGCCTTTGTTTAGGGTCGTTGGTTTAACTCCTTCTTCTCCTCACGTGACAAAATTGTGAACTTCAGGTATCACATGCGGCTCCTCCACACGAGATAGTTCTGGATAGGGCCTTAGTTGATCAGCATCCTCCTTCAGCATCCTCCCTATCCTCAGCTTCTCAATCTTGACTAAGTCCATACACTCCGAAAATATTTTGAACATCTTTTCACCTTTTTTTCATCATTTAATTCCTCCAATTTGTTTTGTAAAGGAACAGAGTTAGTTTTAAAAATAATCATAAACTCAGTACTTACCTCCGAGCTATAAGATATGTCCTTTGTGACTTCGAGCTCCTTCTCAACTTCTTCGGCATAAACAGTTCATTGAGGGTTGACCTCAAAATTCTCAAACTCCTCATCACTTCGCAATGTTTCTGCACAAATGTCCATTGGGTACACCTTGGTTTGATACGGCTACTCCTCTTCGCTTTGCGATTCTAGGCGATCAAGACTTATTACCATCTGACCCATTAAGTGTTCCATCCTCTATTGACTTGTTTTTATCTCTTACCAGAATTTTACAATTGCTATTACGTATCTTATTGAAATTGTAAAGTGTTAACAACTAGATTCTTAACAAGTTCTTCTACAGATGCACCTGAATCGTGTTGGCTTTTCGAATCTTGGGCATTAGACCATGTGTTTTCTGGAAATTGCCCTCCATCCTTCTGGAATTGTAAAGTATTGTCCTGCAATTGCAAAATCAACTCTTCCAGAGATGGATAGGAGTCACGATGGGAAGTTTTTGTTCTGTACGAGAATTATTGGGTGTCTTACAAACTATCATGGAAGTAATTTTGATGATTATCCAATCCATAACAAAAGTTAGATTGAGCAGTCCAAACATTGTTATAGGATTGAGAATATGGGTTATAAAAGAAATTACTTACGTCCATTTCAATTTTTTTTAAATGAAATAAAAAATAAAAAGATCACAAAATAACAGAAAAGAAATCACTTACAAACAAATATATACAAAAGACTAATTACATTACAAACAAAAACTAAAACATCACACTCCCTGACAACGACATCAAAATTTAACCACGCGACATTACGCTAGTCAAAATAAAATAACTAGACTACTACTATAGCAGTGGTAAGTCTAGGTCGATCCCACAGAGAGTGTGTGCCAAGTTTATGGAATGAAATTAACCAGTATTTAGGAAAAAGGGTGGTTTTGGATTTTGAAAGAAGAAAATAAAATGAAACTAACTAATAAAAATAAATTTAAAAAAATATGCAAAAGAATGATAAAGGTGGGGAATTCGGTAGGGACCTAGTTCTTTGGTTCAATCTCGACCTACACCCTGACTAAGCATATTTTATTAATTTGTTATTATGTAACCTCTCCTAACAACTATTAATCGTGGGTTAATAATTAACTCGAGTTTTCCCTTAGGTTTTGTTTAATCAAGATATGATCGTTAATTAAACCTAACCACCGAATAACCTAGGATACGATCTCTAGATTTAATTAAGCAGTAGGATTACGAATTAGAAAAATTGATTAATCAAGGCAAAAATCACATATGATGCATCATTTAACCTAGGTCATGTTATCCCTAATGATTACGAATCATTAGTCGCTACACATGAATTTCAACATAACAATTACGAATTATATCAAAATTTTAGCAATGGATTTGAAATTAATGATTTAAAGAACATATTAAAATCATCAATTCACAATACCTAATGGGTTTATACAAAAATGGCCAACTAACAATGAAAATCTGATTATCCATACACAATACCCAAATCCATTAAAATAGGAGAACACAATCAATTCCTAATGAGAGAAAGAAACAACAAAATAATTAAAAAATACTTAACCCAGATTGTTGGCTTGAATGTCACCTCTGAACTGATGTCAGAAGGCCTAGCCCTTTATGATTCTTTCCAGAAAATTGCTTCAGCCCCATTTATTCCCTAGCCTAAATTCCCTAATTAATGCATAATTTGTTTCAATCCAACCACATCACTGTTCATGATGTGACAATTTAATATGGTAGTGTTTGGGTCTCGGCACTGTTCACTCTTCCTAATCTCTTGTGCCGCAACTCTTCTCTAGCTTCTCACTGTTCAATCTTGCAAGCTTCTCTTCACGCCTGAGCCAGCAAGTCGCAGCAGGGTTGGATCACAACAGTCACGCTAGCCTTGCGCCTGCGTCTTAGCTGCGTTTCTCCTCCTATGGCTGCTCACTCAGCTGCCACACTGTATATATGATTAGATAATTAAACTTGCCACTTTACTTAAATTATTAAATGCACGCCATGCGTTTGGAACAATCCATTTAACGTAGATACCATTTGAGTGAAACACAGACGTCTTCTGCATTGTTCTCCTCCAGTATGTTTCCTTTATTTACAATGTCGTTTAGTCTCTTGCTGTTTCCTTTGGCTTCTTTCCACTTTTCTTGTCTTTTCTTTTTATTTATGAAGATAACCAAAAATAAATGTTTGAAAAATGACTCATAAGTGGTGCTTTCGACTCATTTTAATTCCTTTGCTTCCAAATTATACCTAAAATCATATATGAATTAAAGTGAGTATCTTAAACATTTTCATGTCAATAATTGCTAAGTTTAAATGATTAAATATATCAACAGTTAAACACATATTAGTAGGACATTTAGTTCTTAGTTATGAGAAGAAGCCACGGTAATTAAAATTTGATGGTTTTAGTATAGAGAAGTCGATTAGTGTTAGGTAGTCATAACTACATCAAATGGGCCAAAACAAATCTTCTCTCCCTTAAAATAAACTTCCAATGTACTAATACTTTGGTGGAATATGAAAGCTTGAAAATTGGACTAGAACTTCTAGTTGATCTTGGAGCCAAATAAGTTCTCATCAAAGGACATTCTTAACTAGTGTTACGTTAAGTGGCATGAGAATATAACTGGTTAAGTTTGAGTTTGTTACCCTTTTATACTGGTGTTGTCTAATTGCCAGAATTCTTTGATGAAGTAAAATTTTAATATATTATAGTGAGCAAAAAATTAGGAGGCTAACAAGCTATCATAAATTGCATCTAGGTTGAAAATATCCAAACGGTACAACAAAGGTCCCGCCTATCCATATCCAAAAGGGGAATTTTCCTAGAATTTTTTGATGTCGATAAAGAAGTCACCCATAATTGGAAAGTGGGGATCAAAGATTTCCTAGAAAATCCTAGCAATAAAGTGCCTTACAAACTTAAGTGATGGGCACTTGATTTTATATTGATCAAAGGAGTCTTATTTTGTTAAAGTAATGACAAATTTTTTTAAAGAGGTTATGGGATGCCTGAGGCATTAATAGTGATGAGACAAGTTCATGAGGAGATAGGTGGAGTACATCAATTGGGAATAAGGATGACATGACTTATATAATGACATGGTTACTATTGGCAATTAATCTTAAAATGATATATATCTTATGCCAAAATCTATAAAGAATGTAAAAAATATAGAAGAATTTAATGAATCCCTATTTTTGAGTTACATTATATAATCAAACCTTTGCTATTTAGAGGCTAAGCCATATATCTTAGTGGAAAGATATATCCATCATATTTAAAAGGCCATAGTTTCATTCTATTGGCCACATATTGTGTAACTAAATAAATGGTAATTTAGCCTTTTGGATAAAAGTTGATTAAATATTTAATTCATTAAGGAATAGATTATTCATAAATTTGGAATTTCTCAATTGATAACAATTGATCAAGGAACCATGTTTACAAGTTAGGAAGTTATAGATTTTGAAAAAGATTATAGGATAAAATTGTTAAATTGAACTCCATATTATGCTCAAACTAATGATTAAGTTGATGTAGAACCCGACCTCTACCGCCATCACTTCAGGTATTGTCCTCTTTGGTTCTTGGGTGAGCCAATTGGCTCAATGGTAAGAGGCGTGCACTTAAGTGCAACAAAACCTTGAGGTCTTGGGTTCGAGCAGTGGCTCACCCAAGAACCAAAGA
>JANIHY010129692.1:0-12707 GCA_027479065.1 Erythroxylum brevipes
AGGAAGTGAAAGTGTTGATGAAGATTGAAGAAAGATATAGGAAAAGTAAATAAATAAAACAAACAAACCATTACAAGAAAATATTTAGGCTAAGTAAGGAAATGCTTAGGCTAAATGACTAGAAATAAAATTACTATATATTAAATATTTAGGCTTAATACAAGACATAAGACTCGAAGGAAAATGTTTAAACAACCTATGAGAAAGAGATAGACCCCTTTATGTGAGATACTTTACTCATATCCTCGTACATTAAAGCTTTTTTTTATTGAGGATCATATCTTTGATAAGTTCCAATAGAGTCATATCATTCATGATCACCTCTCTCTAGTTCTTTTTAAACCTTCCTATTTTTTTTTCTCTTATAGTCCTTAGGTTCATTCTTCTTATATCTTCTCACTAGAACGTCAGAATGTCTCCTCTTAATCTGTCCAAATCACATAAGCCTTGTCTCTCTTAATTTTTCATTAATATTGGCAACCTTTAATTTGTCTTTTACCATTACATTCTTGATCTTATCTCTTATAGTAGGTTGCACATCTAATAGAGTATCCTCATCTTCGCCACCATTAACTTAAAGCTGTGCACCTATTTGATGGGCCAACAGTGCACCATATAGAACATGATTGGCCTAATCAATAAATGAAAAAAATTATCTTTAAGCTTGAGTGGTATCTTTTTGTCACATAAAAATCATGATGAACTTCTCTGTTTAAGCCATCCTAATATGATACGGTGAACAATGTCCTTATCGGTCTCTTCATTGCTTTTGATGATAAATCCTAAATACTTAAAATACTCTTTATGTGGTATAAATTTTTAATCAATCTTTACCTCCACATCAAAAGCCACCGTGAGGCTTAAAAAGTTACATTATAAGTACTTAGTCTTAGCCATGTTTAATTTAAAACCCTTTGATTTTAATGTATCCCTTCAAAGTTATAGCTTGACATTGACACCCTCTTTTATTTCATCCATTAAAACAATGTGATCAACAAACAACTTACACCAAGGCACATCCTTTTGGATATTCTTTGTGAGCTCATCAATCATTACTATAAATAAAAAAAGAGGCTCAATAAAGAGCTTTGATGTAGCACAATATTGACAGAAAAATGTTTTGTATCTCTTATCGTTCTTACTATAGTCTTTAAACCTTTATACATATCTCTAATAACCCATATATAGGTTATAGGAACTCTCATAACTTCTAAACACCTTCATATGATTTCCTTAAGTATCCTATCATAATCCTTCTCTAAATCAATAAAAACCATATGTAGCTTACACTATCTTCTTTTATAGTATTCCATTAATCTTCTAAAGAGATGTAAAACTTCTATCTTAGATCTTCTTAACATGAAACTAAATTGATTCTCCCAAATAAGTGCATCCTTTCTCGATCTCTTCTAAATCACCTTCTTCTATAACTTCATGGTGTGACTAATTATTGATATCCTTATAGTTGTTTCAGCTTTGGATATCCCTTTGTTCTTGTATAGTGAAATTAGCATACTATGTCTCTACTCATTTGACATTTTGGTGGATTTAAAAATCACATTAAAAAGCTTGTCTATTCAAGTAAGACCTTCATCTCCTAGACTCTTCCATACCTCTTGGGTATCTCATCGGGCCCTACTTCCCTCTCACTCTTCATCTCCCTCAAAGCTCTTTCAAATTTTTTCCTTGTGATATGCTATTAACAAGTAAAGTTATGATATCTCCTAAACGTGCTAAGATTATCTAAAGAGATGTTGTCCTTTATGCCTCAATAAAAAGAATATAAAAGTGTCTATGTCATCTTCTTTTAATGTCATTTTCAGCCATGAACACATTTCTTGCCTCATTTTTCATACAACAAACTTAATCTAAGTCTCTAACTTTTCATTCTCTAGCTCTCACTAACTTAAATATATCCTTTGTTTCCTATTTAGTATACTTTTTCCTAGGCTTTGTTTTTAGCTTTTGAGACTATCTTATTCATCTCTTTCTTTGCTAGTTTGTAACTTTCTATATTAACTAACTTCTCTACCTTTATGATGTTATCCAATAGAGCTTTAGAGGCAACCTTCTTGATCTTGAACTTTTCTTACACATCTTCATTCAACCACCAAGACTCCATCTTACTATCCTTAGACCCTTTAGAAACACCTAAGATCTCTTAAGTTTCTTTCCTTGAAAGAGTTACTACTCTCTCCCTTATCTTGTTAGAATCTCCTTCCAATTTCTATTCTTCTCCATATATTACTCTATCCCTAAGTTTTTCTATCATATCCCCTTTCAAGTTCCACCATCTGACTCTGGTATACCTTTTAGGACTTATCTTCTTCCTCCAATATTTAATTATAAGATTTATAACCAATAATATATGATGAGTTGACAAACAAGTGTTAGGTATCACCAAGCAATCCTTGCAACTAGGTCGATCACTCTGCTTTATGAGAAAGTAATCAATTTGGGTTTTCATGGTTCTACCATTAAAAATCACTAGTTCTCCTTGTTTTATTTGAAAAATAAGTTGGCTATCACCAAATCAGTTGCTACCATGAAATCCAACAAAATAATCTCACTATTATTCCTATCACCATACCTAAATTAGACATATATGGTGGTTGCTCCCTAATCCTACATAAAATGTTGTATGCTATAAAGATTCAACAAAATCTTATCTCTATGTTGGTTTTAATAAGTCTTGGTTTTGATGTAAATTTTCATAATGGTTTATTAGATTTATAAATTAAACATATTTGTTATGGTCATGGGTTTATATTGGATGGTTATGTTGTTCTAGATGTTGTTTATTCAAATAATAACATAAGTTATTCTTTGTTTACATCACTAGTAATTCTAATAATGATTCAATTTTATGGCATGCTATACTATGTCATATTGATCAAAATCAAATAAGCAGATTAGTAAAAGAAGGCCCCTTAGGTGATTTACATTAGTTATATTTACCTATTTATGAATATTTTCTCGTTAGTAAAATGGTGCAAAAGCCATTTGGAAAAGGAACAAGACCTATCTATTGTAATTGATTCATTTTGACATATGTGGTGTAATGAATGTAAGGCTACGATGTGTGGCCATGTACTTTATCACTTTTATAAATGACTACACTCAATATAATCACATATATTTGATTTCTCATAAATTGAAAGCATTAAATTGTTTCATAAAGTTTATGAATTTGGTAGGTAATCAATTAAATAAGAAAAATAAAATCATTAAAAGTTGATCAAGGATGAGAATACTTGTTTAATAAGGTTAAGATGTTATATGATGAAAAAAGAATATAAAGACAATTAATTATTCCTTGAACCCCACAACAAAATGGCATTGTGAAAAGATGTAATAAAATGCTACTAGAAATAGTTAGGTCCAGGTGGCACAAACATATCTACCAATCACATATTAGAGTAATGCATTGCTTACAACCACTCATGTATTTAACTGAGTGCCCATAAAATCAGTTACAAATACTTCGTATGAGTTATGGACAAGAAGAATACCCAAAATGAAACATCTAAGACCATGACGGTGTATTATCCACGTTTATGATCTATGTCATAAATAACTAGGCCTAAGAGGGAAGAAAAGTATCTTCTTACATATCTGAACACTCAAAAGGGTATGTTTCATATGAGAACGAGGTAATGAAGGTGTAACTAAATTTAAATCACAAATTGTCACATTTTCAAAAAATGACTTTCCAAAATAAGGTGAAATAGGAAAATACCTATTTTTATATAAGACTCTTAATCAGAATGATTCCATTACAGGAAATCATGAAGAGGGACTTTATCCAAGTGGTAGTAGTTTAAAACTTAAAGAATTATCTCAAAGACAGTTAAGCTTACAACCCACTAAAAGTTTACCTACTATATCAGATCTGATTGGAAGTAATCAAGATGTTAATGAATTTATTTCTTATAAACCACGTCTATATCAGAGTAATCATGTTATAACTCCCAAATGTCTTTTAAAATAGAAAAAATTCTCATTATTGTGCCATAAGAAGATGATGAGAAAGGAATGTAAATGAGGCTTTCATTGATCATGTTAAAAAAGAATATATGCAAGCAATGAAAGAATAAATGTCTTCTTTAACCATGTATGAGACTTGGTTGACCTCCTAAATGGCATACAGCTATTAGGAACAAATGGGCTTTTAAAATAAAATGAAATGTTGATGACAATATCAAAAAATACAAGGCATGCCTCGTGAAAAAAGGATATACATAATATGATGGAATTGATTATGACAAGAAATTTTCACCTATTGCAAGGTTTGCTTCAATTTGTCTAATCTTATCTATAGTCTTCATTTTAGATTTTGAATTACATCAAATGAATGTAAATACTACTTTTCTACATAGATAATTAAAAGAAGAAATATATATATAACAACCTATAGGTTTCATTGAGATAAGCCGGAAATATAAAAAGTGTTGGCTATTGAAGTTGATTTATGGTTTGAAGTAGTATTCAACGAAATGGTACATAAGTTTTTATAACATAATCATTTCATATGATTTTTATATGCTTGATAAACATCACCGTGTATACATTAAGAAATCTAAAGATAAATATGTGATTTTATCTTTATATATGGGTGACATTTTAATTGTTTGTAATGATTTTGAATTTGTCAAGCAAAAAAAAAAAAGATTGGTTTCATTTGAATTTGAGATGAAAGACATAGGTGAAGATGTATTATTGTCCCTTTCTCAGGTGACTTACATTCAATTGATTTTAGAAGAATTTTGTATGCAATATTACAAAATTGTTAAAGGCAAAGTCTCAGTAAGAAGTTTTACCCATCTATCTTACAAAAAAGGAACAAATGAAGAAAATTTCCTATTCCAATGTAGTTGAAATTCTCATGTATACTATAATGTGTACAAGACCAAATATTTGTTACGTTGTTGGAATTGTGAGTAAATATTAGTGAAACCTAGGACAAGCACAATGGAAAATAGTAAAAAGAATCTTAAGGTATCTAGAGGGTAATATTGTTATGCATTGTGTTATCAAGACAAAGATCTACGTATGCAAGGGCATACAAATGAGAAAATCTATCTCTGGATACGTTTTTTTACTTAACAACGGTGCTATGTCATGAAAAAGTAGTAACCAATAATGTGTTGCTTTATCCATAATGAAAGTTGAATTTATAGTATTTTGAGAAGCAATATAAAAAACTATATGACTTAGATGATTCTCAGTTAGTTTAGGGGTCACTTAAAGCAAGATTGATTCGATAATAATAAACCATGACAATCAAGCAATAATTGCTTATACTAAAGAGCCCAAATTTCAATATAAAACCAATTATATAGATACCAAATACAATAATGTGAAAGATATAGTCACACAAGGAGAAGTTAATATGAAGTATATATCTACATGAGAAATGGTGGCAGACAAATGACAAGACTAATTCCCCGGGATATATACATTGGGCATATGAAGTCACTTTGATTATATAAATATTGAAATGTAATAGATTAAAATCTCTTAATGGATTTTCACTTAATGTATTGCTATGTTTTGAGTTGACATTGTTTATTAAGTAACGAGTATTACTTACTACTTAATTCTAAAGTAGGTTTATTTTGTGTGACTTATTTTTTCATATAAATCAAAAGTATGTTGACATAACCTTCTTATGCTAGCAATCAACTATAGTATTTATGATGACAGGAGATGAGTTAAGTTTATTGTCAAGCTTAAAATAGAGAGCTAAAGTAAGAAACTTAAACTATGAATACTTATTTCGATGATATGTCAAAAAGAATTTAGTTTAGAATGATCATATGGTCATCATATATGTCTTAAGTTGCCAGATGAGAGTGTAAAAAAATAAAGATAAGAGTAGATAAGTGAACTCATGTTATGTATGAATCAAATTGTAAATCATAAGATCCCAACTTACATTGTATGAGATCCATGAGTTTAAGTAAACCTCATAATATACCCTTATAACTATTGTCTAATTTTTAAGACTTAGGTTTAAGGTCTACAACTTAAAAATGTTACTGAAAGATTATAATCGATGTGATCTTATGGAACAATTCTAGAAAAGTAAATTAAATTCATTTAAGGAGAATTTGGAACAGAGGTGGGTCATTTTGATTAGTAACTCGCATAAGAAAAACTTTGTATTCAAAGGTGACAATCAATTCTCAGTAATAGAATTGAATATATTTATGATGTGATGAAATAAATGAGATAAAAGGAAAATAAAATATGAGATATGACCTAGGATATAACATGCAAAATTTACTTAATAATCAATTCATTAATTAAGACGTCATATATTCTTAACCTATACATTGACTATAAGCTTTCATCATATGCTGGTCGCATAGGTTATTGGATAAGTATGAGAAAATGTATAAATCTTATTAACTAAACTCATCATTTGTGAGTTGATGATGATAATAAAAGGACGTATCTGATAGGTGTAAAAGGTGTGGTCTTCAAATGATTAACTATTAAAGAATAGTTAATGACATTTTCTATAAATAATAGATCATGATCAATTGAAAGAATTAATGATAATCATTCGAAAAAACACAAATACAAGATAATACGTGCCAATAAAAATTAAGATTTCTTGCAAGAGTCCTTTAACTGGTGGAATACAATCAAAAATAAATAAGTGGTTTGATTAATAATGCATGTGATTTGAAATATTTTTTGCTTATCCATGTGTTAGATACTTTCCTAGAACTTCCAATTAAACCTAAAAACAAGTATATTGAAGTAAGTTACCATAAAAACATATGCAAACTTCTGCTTATAAAAATCTTTTGTAATGAATAATGTGGTGCTAAATTAATGTAAACTATATATTTTTTAATATAGAAAATGCTTCGCATATTTTTTATATTTGTTCAAATGTTTAATAAAAATAGCTTCGTAAGCCTGAAAGTTACAAAATAAAAGTTAATATTATATGCCAAAGAATCTTTTGAACTTTGTATTAACAGGACCTAAATGAAAGTTTTGCCTACTACACCTTATCTGGTCAATCTAATACGATATCTTAACACAAAGTTACTTCAATTGCGGGCATGTTCATCGTATGTGCATGCAGCGGGAATGTCTTTCTCAAGATTTAATTTACATAGGAATGGCCATATTTCTATTGTGTCATAATTTTAGACAAGAAAACAATGTTTTTGATCTTGTATGAGATCACTCTCTTGTTTATACGAGAATATGATTTTTTTATTAATCATGATATTTCTAGTTGATTAGTTGTATTGTTTTTCTTTATTTGATTATTGAACTACTTAACCCTTGTTAATCAAGATATTGAAATTTAGTTCTAAAATTTCAGAAAACACATAAAATAGAAAGTAAGGAAAGAGGAATAGAAAAAAAGTCTAATACTTTTTTAATCAGATTACCAATTTTTAGGGTTCAGATCTTGTGTTTGAATTATCGTATTTTAATCTCATTTATGTTCCAATACTATGTTTCTGTTTTTGGAATTTGCATGTGTAGAATGGAGTAGAGCAAGAGAACCAAAGTGTTGAGAGAAAGAAAGGTAGAGGCTCGAAAAGGAAAGCTGCTTCTCAATACAATTCTGTAAGCTTCCATTTACATCTTTCCTTTGGTCATGGATCATTGTACTTTTTTCTCTCATATTATACTTGGATTTTTGTAAAAGTTGAAAATCAAATTGGCTATGTCAGTGTTTCCTTCGTTATTCTTACATGTTTCACATATTAGCATTAGACATCTAGTTCATTTCTAGTCTTTAATGGATTATGAAACTAGAAGCCTGTATGAAGCGGAAGCTGGAGCTTGCATAATAGAGGAAGATTTTTGCTGAAAAATTGATTGCAGTAGATTCATTGATACACAAATTTCGCAAAAGTATATCAATTACTTGGAAGTTAAAATTTCTCCCTAACAAGTTTTCAGACGTTGCTGACCATTCAATTTTAGCGTTTATATTGGTTATCAAACGTGTCTATGTATTTCAGGACTGCGGTAATGCTGATGCTTCCAAAAAATTTTCGAAACTTTTCTCCAGACGAAAGCCAAGAAGGCGGTTGCTGCTATGATTACAAGATCCAAGGAAGGTGAAAAGAATGAAGATTTAAATTTAACCGAGGCAGAAAGGCTTGAAAAAGAGCAGAGAGATTTAGTTCCTTCATTGACTGGTGGCAAGTTGAAGTCTCTTACCAACTTTGATATCCTTGTGGCAAAAAAAAAAAGTTGTAATCCTAAGTTTATTTATTTTGTTTAATAATCAAAATTTGTAATCCTAAGTTTATTTATTTTGTTTAATAATCATTCTCATAGAATATTTGAAATTTATAAAGATTAATAGATAGTAAATTTCGAAAATAAGAAGTCTTTATATACTCCACTCTAAAAAATATGTTCTACTTTTTTAATAAGAAGTCTTTATTAAATATTATTATATTTTTGATGCTAATAAAACATATAATAATATGTTATATAAATTATTTAATAAATTGTCTTGTAATAAATTAAATAATAAAAAAAAAACAGATGATATGCGGTGGGTAAACAAATTAACATAATGACAGATTTTTACCCACCTGTAAAACGGATAGTTGAGCAGTGTGGAAAATTTCAATTGTTAGACAGTTTGTTAAGGAGGTTGATTGACCTTAAGCACAAAGTATGTGTTCATACGCGTTTTGTAAGATAAAGTTTGTTCTCGGGTTCTTTTCCTTTTTACAGGTTAATCTTCACTCAGTGGACCAAGGCTTTGGATATAATGGATTACTATTTTAGTGAAAAAGGATTTGAACTGTGTAGAATTGATGGCAATGTGAAGTTGGAAGATAGGAGAAGAAAGGTTATCACTTGCTTTTTTTGGTTTCATTCAAAAGAAAATCTTTGACTGATCAAACTATTGTTCAACTCATAGGCATGGAAATGAAAAAGATGTCGATATGTACAGATTACATGTTTAGACGAGATATAATATTTGAGTGAATAGAATTATGATATGGGGAACTATACACATTCGTTCTTTTCCCTTTGAACAGATCCAGGAATTTAATGACGTGAATAGCAACTATCGTATTTTTCCTCTCAGTACTAGAGCTGGTGGATTGGGTATCAACCTGACCTCTGCCGATACGTGTATACTGTATGATAGTGATTGGCTATTTTCTTAATCTCACATTTCTTGATCCTCCCTGTTTCCAGGGCAATTGTGAGATTTAAATCTTTTAACTGTAAATTTATTTCAGAACCCCCAGATGGATTTGCAGGCCCTGGATATGTGCCATAGAATTGGACAAACAAAACCTGTTCATGTTTACAGACTTGCAACTGCCCAATCCGTTGAGGTATTCATCCATTCATGTTGTTAACTTTGAGTAACATTGTTGGTATGAGATTAATCGTATGCCAACAGGCGCATTCTCAAAAGAGCTTATAGTTAGTTAAAGCTTGAGCATGTGGTGATTGGGAAGGAGCAGTTCCATCAAGAACGAGTCATATCCAATAACCTGAAGGGCATAGAGGTTTGTCTATTTGTTATAAATTTGTTTTTGTTTTTTCAAACATTTACTGCTGTGCCGATTTCCTGATTCCTTTTAAAATTTGGTGGTGTTTTAAATTCTGGTTTTGTCTAATAATTATTGGTGGCAGACTGCCTCATGCTTTCATTCACACTTGGCAACAAAAATTCATGAGGTTTTAAGAGCTAAATCAATGTTGATGCCGATCATTGCTTCACCTTTATGATAGTGACTCAAAGGGGGATGTTGCAAGAAATCATGCCGTTACCTCCTGTTGTTAACCATATTGGGGCATAACATATTGATTACTGGTAATACTTAGGTTTTGTCTTTTTGTTTTTGAAACGTTAGGAAGAGGACATACTGTCCCTGCTTCAACATGAAGAAACTGCTGAAGGTAAGCTGATACAGACAGATATTACTGATGAGGACTTGGAGAGGGTTATAGATCGAAGTGACATGATTGCAGGTTCTTGAGATGGAAAATACAATAATGTTGCCGGTGCACTTCCTCTCAAAGGTCCCGGATGGGAAGTGGTTATACCAACTATAACTGGAGGCGTTCTTGCTACACTCAACAGTTGATCGTTAAGTGGTGCGTAAGATGGTGTTCTTTTGTTAATTTTGCGGAGGAATGATTGGCATTCAGTTTTTGTAAGCAAGCAAACAAAATGTCGGTTTGGAGAGAGCTTTTCATTTTTGGAGCCGTACGTCTATTAGGACGCCAGGTTAATCAGGAACAGGTGATTTTTTAAATGTCCTTTGATAACTCTTCTACTACAATATCAGAAATCGGTATTACTTGACAGAGTTATAATTGCGTTTATATGCGAGAAATATGAGCGTAGATATTATGGCTGTCCTGTTATCTTTCTTATTGTTGGTGATAAATTGTAATGTTCTCCTTTGATACAAAAGTAAATTACTGTTCCCCTACTCGTTAGCTGTCTCAAGGTTTAAATTTCAAAGACAGTTACAATGTTTCTCTTGAGTTGCAAAGTGCAAGCTTTAGACAAGTAATATTGTTTCTTCCTTCCCCACATGAAAACCAGATTGATCACATATTGACAGCATAAGTAAGGGTGTTACGGCAAGTTTATCACAATCGGTGCATGGTATATGACAATCTACTCCACGTATCTTCTAGCTTTAGTGTTTACAATACTGTTACGTATTATTGGTATGACACGAAAATGAAGTCCTAGCAAATTCAAGAGTCCAAATCCTTTGTCTAATTTTATGGTGTCTTATTGTGTCCAATAAATCTCAGCCTGAAGTTCTAGCAAATTCAAGAATCCAAATTCTCTGTCCAATTTTATGGTGTCTTATTATGTCCAATAAATTTTAGCTATTTATTTATGTAGGTCTCACATGAGTCCTGCATAAATAAACGCGAGTTCCGCATAAATGAATGACTGAGATTCTATAAGATACAATAAGACATCATAAATTGGAAGAAGATCTTGTCCCCAAATTCAATTAACATGGAAAACTCGGAAAAGACACCGCAGTGTTTGTACTGAAAAGTATGGCATTCATTTCAAGTCAAAAGTCTACCAAAAATATCCTGGCAGTGGTACACTTGCAATTTGCTCCGTACAGAGAATCACTCTTTTAATGTTGAATAAATTCATTCCTTGGAGTACAAATTGTTACGAAGGTTTTCTATTAAGCACCAACTTATCCACTATTTGTACTAATCTCTTTGTAGAACAATCTTATTTAGGTCTCTTAAAGTAAGATTCAATCTTTTTTTCCTGACTGTCGACTAATCTATTTATTCTCGAACTCATCGCGACTCTCACAATATTTCACTCTCATACCTTTGCAAGAATACTATGAAAGAACTAAATGTTCATAACAATAATAAGAATAAGAAAGAGATACGATAAAATTATTCAAGATTTTTGGCAAAGGTGACATCAAAATTATTCAAAATTAAATCTATCCAGTTGACTAAAGATGCGAGTGAAACAATGACTAGTTGGAAAAGTTAATTATTTAACGAAGAGAAACAACACTTATGAAGCAGAAAGAACATATTCAGAGTGTCGAAATATTTTGAGCAGCATTTATACTCTTCAGAATTATATCATTACTATTATGCTTTAGAAAATGAAACCACTCTATTAAGAGAGAAATTGTTATTTTGTATTTCTGTGAGCTTTTAAGCTTATTATACACTTTGAGTCTGAAAGGTTTGAAAACCTTGAAAAATATATACTTGTAAGCTTGGAGAGGCTCCAGTATAAATCAATTACATCTTTCTTCTCTCTCTCTCTTTTTAACTTTTAAATTTTCGCATTATATTGTATGTGTGTTGTTTTAAGAGGCTCCTTCACCTTTATAAAAGTCTCCTTCTGTTTTCAACTTGCAAGAGGTTTCTTTTAGTTTTAACAAGAGTCTTCTGTTTTTAAATTGTTTTAACATGATTTATCATTTAGTAAACTCCTTTCGTTTAAGCAGGGTCCTATCTCACAAAAGACTCCTATTGACTAACAAGCTCCTATTGTTTAAAAAGGCTTTATTGTCTGACAGGCTCATACTGTTTTAACTAGGATCTGTTATTATCTAAATTGAAAGAACTTGTGAAAAATTTTTACACACACAATTCACCTCCCTCTTGCATGTGTTTACTTTTATCATTTGATATCAGAGTGAGGTTTCACATTTTTGTGTTTTACAACACGTGATAGATTACGACAAGCACCTTGAGAAGTTTTAAAAGACAATTCATCTCAAAGCCTTCTTACTTCAATGGAAAAAACTACTCATACTAAAAAGAGAGAATGACCATATATCTCCAATATGTAGATATCGAAGTATGGAAAGCAATTAATGTTGGTGTTACAATTCCCACTTTCGATAATGTAAACGTATGGAATGATGTTGACAAGAGAAATACACAACTAAATGCTAAAACAAAACATCACCTGATATATGCATTGTCCCCATACTTAGAGCTAACATTGTATAACCCAATTGAGACAGTGTAGAATAGGCTAAACTTCTCTTAATATCTTTTTGAGCAATAACTAAAGTAGCTCCTAATAGTACTGTTATTATACCTATTAAAGCTATTAAATTCATTATGTAAGGTATAACTACAAAAAGAGGGAGAAGTCGAGCTACAAGAAAAATTCCCGCTGC
Organism: Erythroxylum brevipes; assembly: GCA_027479065.1. Lineage (NCBI taxonomy): Eukaryota > Viridiplantae > Streptophyta > Magnoliopsida > Malpighiales > Erythroxylaceae > Erythroxylum > Erythroxylum brevipes. Next base: position 12,675 of record JANIHY010129692.1, read on the forward strand.
TACCATAGTAGCAGCATGTATCAAAGCTGAAAT
>JANIHY010129699.1:0-12704 GCA_027479065.1 Erythroxylum brevipes
TGGAAAACCTCCCTCAATGTGAGAAAGGAAAAACCACGGGACCTAGTCCAGTAAAGAAAAACTCCACTATAATCAATTAAGTTACAGAGTTTTTCACCTCTAGATACAACTAGAGTCACCAATCAACTCAAAACACTACAATAATCATCAATAAGATGAAAAATCAAAGAGTTGAGAACAATATCACCATTAAAATTTCAGCAACTTTGACTGAAGATCAGGGCACCTTGGAGACCTCTAAATCCAATCTCCACCATTCAGAATGAAGAACAACGAGACAGAAATCTCTGGTTAAAATTTCAGGTCGATCTGACAAGAAATCACCATCCGATCGAAGGTTAGAAGATTACTGCACAAAGTAGAATTTTTTTTTTTCTTTCACTTCCCTCTCTCTTCCTCTCTCTCTTCTCTTCTGACTGAACTCTCTTCTACACACCTCTTTAGGTTTTAAAAACCCCTTTTATATTTAGGCTTTGGGCTCCACTTAAGAGTGGACCCAAACCCAATACGAATTTCCCACTTTTATCATTTTCACATGTTTTCTTTAATTTGTTTTTATTAGCCTAGTTTTATTTTCTTATTTCAAAATCCAAAACCTCCTTTTTTCCTAAACACTGATTAATTTCATTTTAACAACTTTACACACATTATTTATGGAATCAACCTAGACTCATCACTGCTATTGTAATAGTCTAGTTATTTTATTTTAATTAGCATTACGACGTGCTATCATACTTCTAGAAAAAGGGATACATGAGAAATGAGAAAAAGCCTACCTTATATATGAAAAAGGGAGGTAACAATGATTTCATCGTTGTTTGTCTTTATGTTAATGTTATCATTTACACTAGTTCTTCTCCTTCTCTTATGGATCAATTTAAATCTCAAATGATGAATAAATCTGAGATGTTAAACATGGGTTTATTGCATTATTTCCTTGGTCTTAAAGTCCATCAAGGTGAAGATGGAATTTTTGTCTCACAAAGAAAATATGCTAAAGACCTTCTTAACAAATTTGGCATGCTTTATTGCAAACATGCAGTTACACCTAGAATATTAATGAAAATTTAAAGCTTCAAGATGGAGAAATGGCAGATGCTAGAAAGTTTAGAAACCTAGTTGGAGGCTTAATCTATTTAATGCATACTAGACCCGATATTGCATTTTTTGTTGGTGTTATTTCTAGATTCATGCAACAATCTTCAAAGGTTCATTATGGAGAAGCAAAGCGGGTATTGCGTTACCTTAGTGGAAATTTAGAGTATGGAATTTTGTACTCTAAAACTATCAATTTTAGATTGTGTTGATTCATGGAAAGTGATTAGGCAAGTTCATTGATGATTCAAAGATAAGATTAGTACGAGTTATCCAAGTTTGTTTAGGTTGTTTAGATTATTTCCTTTATGTTAGGTATTTAAATTTTTAAACTTTGGATCTGTTTGGTTAATCTTTACCAATATTTTAGCTTTGTTTGTTATTCTATTGCCTATATATTTAAACCTTCAACTCAATGTAATTGCACCCCATCAGTACAGTTAACTTTGCATTATCTCTTCTCTTCGTTATTTAGCCAACAATAATATCAGACACCAAGAGATTAGGTGCTGAAACCACAAAATTCTTATAACAAAGTAAGTTGAAACAAAGAAGCAAAGTGAGATTAGAAATGATAATAAGATAAGTTGAATGTCAGGTGAATGTTAGACTAGTTTGTCGCGACATTTACAATGATTCTAACTTAATTTTGTTTGAATTACATTAAAATATATTATCTTAATTTTAAAATTTTATGTTACAAATTTTTAAGTGTACCATTGAAGAGAAGAGAAAGATCAAATAGAGAAGTCCAAAGCATTTTTATTTAAGTTAAATTTTAAGGCAAAACTTAAAAATTAAATTATACCTTTTTATAAAAATTACTTAAAATTTTAAATTAATAACGTAAAAATATTTAAATTATGTCAAAAATTTTAATGCAAATGATTTAAAATAATAATAAAAAGAAAAGAGCAAGCTAATGAATATATTATTATTGAATCAAAAAATATATTAATACAAATTTTAAGATTCAAATTATACATTAAAATTTTTTAATTTTACTCGAAATTTAAAATAAAGTTTTTAAAAAAATTCTAAAGTTTGCCGTAAATATTTAAATGTAAATAATGTTATGGTTTTGATTTAAAATAATAATAATAAAGAAAAAACGAAAGACAAAGAGCCCATAATCGTTGAACCAAGGGGACGGACATAATAAATTAATAATAGAAAATGACAATCGCGAAAGTTCTATGCATTTTATCTCAAGAAGACCAAGTCTATTGATTTCTTTCTTAAATAATACAGGAAGTGTTGCGATACTCATCTTCAACAACAATGGCTTCTTTTTCTTCTTCTTTGGCCTCCCAGTCTCACCCATGGAGGTACGATGTCTTCATAAACTTCAGGGGTGAGGACACTCGTCGCAGTTTCAGCAGCCATCTTTATGATGCTTTGTGCGGAAAGGCTCTCCTGACTTTCATTGACGACGATGAACTCCAAAGAGGAGAAGAAATTGCTGAGTCCCTTGTGCAAGCAATTCAAGAATCGAATGTTGCTGTCGTCGTTTTCTCAAATGACTATGCATCTTCCACTTGGTGTCTCGATGAGCTTGTACAGGTCATTGAATGTCATCATACTCGTGGACAGATTGTTATGCCTGTCTTTTACAACGTAAATCCATCCCATATAAGGAAACAGTCCGATGATGTTGCCACAGCTTTTGAAAGACATGAGCAAAATCTCAGGAACGCTCACAAGATACAAAATTGGAGGGATGCGTTGACCATTACTGCCAATCTATCTGGGTTGGATTCTAAGGACTTCAGGTAAAATTTTTGACCTGCTTCGTTTTATATCTGTTTCAAACTATTATGGCAGTTTGATTATAATTAATTGTTGTTCTAAGTTTTGGGTAACGGAAGGTAAAATCATAGTGTTTCATGATTGGCAGGTATGATCACACGCTTATTAGTAAAATTGTTGAAGATATTTCGAAAAAACTGAAGAAATCAACCGTATGTGATGGTGATGAGCTGTTGGTTGGGGTAGATTAACACTTTATGCAAATCAAAAATAGGATTTTGTCGGTTGAGGGACAGGACGTCTGCATTATAGGAATTTGGGGGATGGGCGGTATCGGAAAAACTACTATTGCTGAATTCATATTTAAGAGGCTGTCATTTGAATTTGAATGAAGGTTGTTGTTTTTTGAAAGATGTGAGAGAAAGATCAAAAGTGAGGGATTTAAGGAAAGAACTCATTTCACAGCTACTAGGTGAAAAAGATCGAAACGTATATGCATTTCCTGAAACGAGACTTGGTCGTAGAAAGGTACTAATCGTTCTTGACGATGTGGATGACTCGCTACAATTAGATTCATTGATTGGAGATCCGTGTTGGTTTGGTTCACAAAGTGTAATTATTATCACCGGTAGAGATAAGCAAGTGCTTGGAAGAAGGACTGCGTTTTTATATGAAGTTGAACCATTAAAACATGAAGTAGCCCTTCGACTTTTCAGTAAGAGTGCTTTCAAGCAAAACTATCCCAGAAATGATTACGAATCCTTGTCTAGCTCAATTGTTAAATATGCACAAGGCAATCCTTTAGCTTTGAAGGTTTTAGGCTCCTCCCTAAGTGGGAAAACGACAAAAGAGTGGGAAAGTGCATTGAAAAAGTTGTCAAAGGGTCCAAACAAGACTATTCATGATGTGTTACAAATTGGCTATGATCGCTTAGATAGGATGGAGAAAGATATGTTTCTTCATATTGCATGTTTCTTCAAAGGTCAAAACAAAGATGTTGCAATGCGAGTGTTCGAAAGCTGTGAGTTTGATGCCGACATTATCATAAGTGTTTTGGTCGACAAATGTTTTGTCACCATTTCTGGAAACACATTAGAAATGCATGACTTGATGCAAGAAATGGGAAAGGAAATTGTACGTCAAGAATCTAAATATCCAAACAAACGTAGCAGATTATGGAATCCAAAAGATGTCATTAAAGTACTTGCACAAGACAAGGTAAAATCAATTATTTGCATTCTATATGAGATTTTTAAGAAAATATACTTTGCAGCACTTTGAAATTATGGTTTTCAAATAAGGATATTTTAAAAATCCCTTCTATTATTATAATATAATTTTGAAAATCTTTTGTAATTTCTTTTTTACTAAAAGAAGTATTTGATTGTTGTTTGTTAGGGGGCAGAAGCAGTGGAAAGTATAATGTTGGACGTGTCTAAGATAAGCAAGATAGATTTAAATCCAGAAGTGTTTATGAAAACACCTAATCTTAAATTTCTCAAATTTTATGTGCCTCATAAACAAGATTGCTTTGAAGGACAAAATAATCTACATCTCCCACAAGGTCTTGATTATCTTCCAAATGAGCTAACATATTTTCATTGGGAAGGATATCCATTGGAATCTTTTCCACACAATTTTCAACCAAACCATCTGATTGTGCTGGAATTGCCCAATAGCAAGATAAAACAATTCCAAGAAGAAGTCAGGGTACTTATCTTATGCCTTGTATTTTAATATAATCAATTTTCTTATAAATAAGTTTGAAAGCAGCAACGGATGAGAATTAATCCCTTTTCTTTTTACTAACTGCAGGATGAGAATAAGGGATATTTAGTGGCATCTCAACCGAAATTTGGTACAACTCTTCATCGTTTTTGCAATTTGATTAAAATTCCGTCTTACATATATGGATGGCAAGTGGGCAAGCTTACATCCCTAAGATTGGTAGATTGCAAAAACATAAGTCATCTTCCAAGTAGTGGAGTCGGACTTCTAGAAGCTGTTGAAAAACTTATTCTATGCGGTTGTGAGAATTTGAGTACATTCCCAGAAGTTTCAAGCAACATAAAGTATTTGGATTTAGGTAAGACAGCTATAAAACATATACCTTCATCATCAATTGAACACCTTGGCAATTTGGAAGAATTAGACTTGATCTATTGTGATAAGCTTGAAAGCCTTCCAAGCAACTTTTTCGATGCGTTAACATCTCTTAGAAGACTTAATTTAGTTTGGTGCCGAAGCCTAAAGAAGCTTCCTGAAATCTCAAAGACATGTATAGTTTACAGAGACTTCAGTTAGGTCATATAGACCTAGAGTTACCATCATCTATTGGCAATCTAAAAGGGCTGAAGCATTTAACTATTTATTTGTGCCCCAAACTTACTTTTATGCCTAAAAGTGTGGTTAATTTAGTGTGTCTTGAATTTGTATGTCTGGGCAATCCCACATCTGACTCAGTAGAAACGCATCATCATCCGATTATAGACTCCCATTTGTTGCATTTGTTGTTAGAAGGTACCTCTTCTTTATGATCTCTGACCCTTTCAGACCTTAGTTTAAGGAAACTAATCGAAAACTTGAGCTTTCTATCATCTGTAACTTCTTTAAATTTAAGAGGAAATAATTTTGAGAGAATCCCTCCAACCATTAAACAACTTTCAAACTTGACAGAGATTGATATAAGTTACTACCAAAGGCTTATATCCTGTTGAAATTTTAAAGAAAAGAAACATATATAAGATGAGATACGGTAAAGATAAAAGAATACGAAACACTTAGTCATTTTATTAATAAACTTGGTTGTCTTATATAAACAAAATTAAAAAACTTAAAGAGATATTTCAGCCAATAAATTTGGCTTATAAGATAAGATTAAAAACAAACTAAGACCTATTCTAAAGGAATTTAAACAACTCTAAAATTTGAATTAATTTTTAACATTCCCTCTTAATTCAATTTTTTTTGGAGCACTCCATCTTCAGAATATTTTGTGAAGCACTTCTCTTCACTAATGGATGCACTTCTCATCATCCCGTTGATGCCCTTGTCACCATCTTGCAATCAATGGAGCAAGTCTCTCCAAACACATCTTGGTGCACTTCTCACCAACTTTCAAAAAAGAGTTTCTTCATCAACCAACTCCACCATATTTGCTTATTCCTTTTTTAATCTGCAATCTTTCTGTAGATGTCCAAATCTTTTACAGTTGAAACAATGAACTTTTCCATTATGCCAACAAACTTTCTCTTCATAACCAAACTTTTCATATTGAGGAATGTTTCCTTTCTTCTTTGATAACGAAACCTTTGCTAGATAAGTTCCCTCCACCATCTTTTTACTTTCTTGTTTTCTCATTGCCCTTCTTTGCTCTTGAGCTTGTAAAGCATTAATTACTCATAGGTACCTCAAGATTTTCAAGGCTCTGATATCATGTTGAAATTTTAAAGAAAAGAAACATATATAAGATGAATACGATAAAGATAAAAGAATACAAAACACTCAGTCATTTTATTAATAAACTTGGTAGTCTTATATAGACAAAATTAAAAAAACTTAAAGAGATATTGCAGCCAACAAATTTGGCTTATAAAATAAGATTAAAAACAAACTAAGACCTATCCTAAAAGAATTTAAACAACTTTAAAATTTGAATTAATTACCAACATATCCTTGCCATAATTGCTACCGAGTGTCGTTTCGTTAAAAGCTTATGATTGCACATCACTAGAGCAAATACGAACCTTTAAATAGTTAGTCCTTGGGTCAAAAGCCACTGAGAGAAGATTTTGTTTATGGAGTTGCCTAAAGTTGGATGAAGATGAATGCGAGGAAGTTGCAGATCTATCGTTAGAACATCACAAACCATGGGTATGAAACTATCTTTTTTGCACTTCTTTATTTTGTGTTGGTATAATCACTGATTTGAGTTATAAATTTGTGTTCTTGTTGTTTAGGTTGAACATCATATGTATTATCCTAGAAGTAGAATGCCAGAGTGTGTCAAGTATCAAAGTATGGGTGATTCAGTGGTAGTCCCCATTCCTTCTCATTGGCTTAATCGTGATATGTTGAGGGTCGCTTCATGTGTGTGCGTGACGAAAGATTTCGGTGATGGAGACCTCTGTCTTAGATATGATTGCTATTTTGGAGACAATTACCATGTTGCCATAAGAAATATAGTGCATTGTTACCATGGCATTGAAGGTGCACTGAAGGAGCACGTGTTAGTCCTCGTTCATGATATATTTCGCAGTTGGATAGATGGACATTTGTTATGGGATGTAGCCTTGTTCAAGTTCAGTTCACACGAATCTGTAAGTACTAGAAGTGTAGAAATCTTGAAGTGTGGGGTCACTCCATTATATTCCCAAGATCTGGATGAAATCTTTTCAGTAATGTCCACGGTGAAGATAGAAGAAGCTGTTGTTGCCGACTTTAAAGTCAAAAAAAGAAGAAAACTACATGTGGAAAACTGTCCACGTACAAGAAGAAGAAAAAAATGAAGGAAGGTAGTTGTGGACATACGAGTATGGAAGATGAAAAAAAATGAAGGCAAGCTAGCTGTGGACAGTCGCTCATCTGTCTAACATTACTATGTCTTACTCTGTATCAGCCCAAAAACATCTCGTTCTACGAATATAAAAATTCACAACTAATCAATTTTCACCGTGACTCGAAATCCTCATTGTCTTCATCTTCATTCTCGCTAGTGCCCTAAAATTGTCATATGTTTTCAATCTGTTTGCAGACGCTCTCTTCCTCATCACTCTCTATTCAACTTTGAATGTTTCAGGGCATTCTGTTGTGATATGTTGAGCCAATATGCTATTTTTTTGTAGTTATGACGTCCACTTTTCATACAAGACTATTGTCCGTCTAGATCTGCTATTGCAAAATTTTAAACACAGGAAGTTTATGCTGATTTCATGAAGCAATGGAATATTAGAGTTTGTTTCTCATTAAGGTTGGTTTGGCAACTCTTTCTACAAATATGTTTGATATGAAATTTGCTCATGTCCATGTATTTAATAAGAGTATATGGGTCTTGAATGTGCACAAGTTTCAAGAAATAATAGGGGCTCTGGATTTGGCACTCTCAGTCACCACTCTCGTACCTGCTCAGAATGGAGAATCCAATGGCTTAACTTTGAAACAAAGTACCACTCTCTTGGAGAGCCCCTTCTATTACTTGTTAGAGAGAAGATGTTCTTATTGTCTCTTCCTCTGACAAGTTTCTTCGCTTATGCTTACAGCTGCTATCAAGGTCTTATGTTTTATAGCAAATTTGATGTATTTTATTGACGATGTCCACGAAAGACATTAGCTTGTTTTCATCTGGATTGACTGCTAGGAGGATGGGTAATGTTGGAACCATATTTGGGTCTGAATGGGCAAGTTCTGTTTCTCCTAATGATTTTGTTTATGTATGTATTATTCTGTGATTCTACCATATCTTTTACTTAAGATAAGAGTAGCATTTATGTGTTTGTGTGTTTATTATCCTATAGTGCCCATCTTTATCTGTCTACATTTGACATTCGATAGCATACTTTGTCCATATAAATTCTATTTTCTGTTCTACATTCTTGTACCTAGATTTGCAAAATATATTTGTAGTGTACCAGATTGTATCAACACCACTTGTGAATGCTTAATTAGCACTGTTTTTTTTGCAGATTATTCATGACATTAATTTTCTCTCTTAGGAGGCTTGTGGGAACTATATTGAACATGCAGTTAAGCTTCTATCTTCATGTTCTGTTGATATTCTTGATGTAGTAAAGCAAAGCATATTGCAAGGTTGAAAATCATTGCATGATTTGGCACCTCTAGCTGTTAAAGTGATCACAGATGCATTGGTTGATAAGGTTATAGAGGTATAACTTTCTCATGAAAGGTTGCTCACTTAATCTGAAAGGCATGTTTAAGCTTGAAAGCCCATTAGATAGTTTAATTCATTAACAAATTAATGGAATTTTGTTTATTTGAAAATGTTGGACAGGACTTGAGACAGGTGAAGGGAATAACTGCAACTTACAGGATGATCAAGCCTCTTCCTATAAGACACTCACCCTATGTCTCTAGTTTCCTATAACCACTAAAGGTGAAGTCTTGTCTCCTTTTTGGAATAAATATCCTAACTAGTTTTTCACATTTAGACTGGTTTTAGGTTTCATTCCTTGCTTCTTGTTGAAGTAGTATGTGATATTTAAAAAGCTTGCATTCCAAAAGTTAGTCTAATAAGAACGTAAGATTTTCATAATAGATGTATGGTATACGTATCCAAAAGTTAGTCTAACAAGAATGTAAGATTGTCAAAATATATGCATGGTGTCTGTAACTTTGTAATGGAACAAGGACAGGTTTCTTTGTGTTAATAGAGATGCATTAGGTTGTTGTCTAGTAATTAAATAGTCCTATCAATGAACTTGTTTCCAATACCTACGCTTTGTTGAAACTGCTCATAATCACATGTTTAATTCATTACTTTTCTGTAGTTCTATGGACATCATATTGGATGCCTCTGCAAGCTTTGAACTTATCTTTGAAATTATAGATTAGTAGTCAGGTGCTTGAGAAATTATTCTTTGACACAGGTTGTAACACCCACATACCCCCTGGAAGGATATATGAATGCCACATCAAACAGTACAAACAAATCAAAGCATACGAAAACTTCCATTAAACAATTCAGGCAAACATACATTAAATTACATAATACTTAACACAAACTCATTATAAATTCCAAGCCAAACTGAAGTATCATTGTTACAAATTTACAAACAAAGTCACATATAGATATCAGATACAAGCTAAAAGTCAAACAAAAAATTTACATTATTTACAAAATAACACTCAGATTCCATTGGCCATTGCGGTTGTCTTGTCCCAGTCTTAATAAATGTAGCTCAGAACCTACATGGGGCAAATCCACCATGCTAAGCATATAGCTTAGTGAGTAATAACTAATCTACATTAAGGGATTGTTTTAACAAGAAATCAGACATAATGCATTTCAAAACAAGTTTTACAAAATTAACAAAACTGCATAACACAAGAGGGTATAAACCCTTTAGAATTAGAACATAATTTGGTTTATGTCAAAATTAATCAAATATCCAAATATAAAATCAGATGACTGCTAAATCCATTTATAAAAGTAGGTAGCGTGACTTATACAGAAGATACCATAATTGGTATCATATCACAGAAGAGACTTACATCTCAATAACAGAAGACACCGAAGTGTCAATAATTGAAGACACCAAAGTTTCATAGAAGTAGCTACAAACCCTTCTAGGCATACCTATTTACCCACAACTAGGACTCAATAGTTGTAAAACATAACAAAGTCATTTTAGACATTTCATGTGAAAAGTAAGAAGTCAATCATATTCACAAGCAAGAAGCACTTCCAATGATATAATCATGCATCAAACACCTCAGATAATCATTTTAGCATAAATCAATTTCAACAAGCAAAACAAAGTAAGGTATGACCAACTAAGATTACTCATAAAAGCTTTCTGTTTGCTTATTGCCTAGAAGTCCCAACAATATCTAGAAACAGCCGCTCTAAGGGTTCCTCTAAAACATTCAATACAAACATAGATTACTATTGTGCACAATTATGAATTCAATTATGCACATTCATGTATACTAAATATGTATGATGCATGTTCATGTCAAAAATCCGAGTTTCTTATCCTTAATCTTATCACATTATCAATCATGTGAAATCATACTCAATCCCTCAGTCCAGATTTATTTCACAATCCACCTTCGGGTCCACTTTGCTCAAGTATTCTCATCAGAAAGGTGAGATAATTAGGTAATACTTCCTTCTAGAAAGTTTTCACTCTTTGTCTTAGGTTTCTAATGATACCAAGTTCATCCAATTTGGTTTAGTATTCAATGAGTTATGCTCAAAATACCACAGACTGTTTACATTTGAAATTTGTATCTAATATGTGTATGTGACTTTATTTGTAAGTTTGTAAAAATGATACTTCAATTTGGTTTGAAATTTAAAACGAGTTTGTGTTAAGTACTATGTAATTTAATGTATGTTTGCCTGAATTGTTTGCTAGAAGTTTTCGCATACTTTGATTTGTTTGTACTGTTTAGTGTGGCATTCATATATCCTTCCAGGGGGTATGTGAGTGTTGGGTGTTACAATGTTTGGTATCAGAGCATAGTTTACGCAATTTTGGTTTAGCCAACGCTTAACCACTGCTTACACTTGAGTGTAACAATTGTGCTTTGGCCTAATGCTATTGTCCTATATTTTGATTATAGAACTAAAGATGGAAAGATCCCACAAAGTCGTTGACGAGGTTGCCAAGAGTAATACTCCTGAGTGATCTCATCCAACAACACCCGGACCCTCTGGGGTTATTCGAGAAGAAGCTGCGGTGCCACCTGCTCCTATAACTTAGGGAGAGGCTTTAGTAAAGCTATCCTAGGATATGAAGGAATTATTGCACCGTATGACCACACCTAAGGCTCCAATTGATCAGCTGCGGAATTATGGAGCCGAAGAATTTATTGGGACATCTTTGGAGGAATCTAAATGAGATGAGTTCTGGATTGAGAAGGCGAAGAGGGCATTGGAGGAGATCAGTTGTCCAGTAGATCAAATGGTGCATTGTGTTGTCGCTCTCCTTCAGGGAGCAGCTTATAAGTGATGGAAGTTCATTTTGAGAAATTCACAGTTACCGGTGCCTTAGACTTGGCATTTCTTTACCTAGGAGTTCAATGCTAAGTATGTTACGGAAGCTTATAGAAAGGAGAACTGGAAGAAATTTTTGAATCTGAGGTAGAGAAATTTGTTAGTTGTTGAGTACAATCGGAAATTTAGTCGCCTCCATAAGTATGCCCCAGAACAGGTGCTTTGATAAGTGCATATTTGTCCAATATTTATGTTTTAATTATCCCTTTTTATTCCTCTTGTTGATGCAATTGTCGGGACTTAATTTGATTTAATATTTTCTTGAAGGGAATTATAGTTTTTGCATGATGTGGAAATTAAGAGGAAATCAACAATCAGCCAAGAGATCATGAGGGCAAGCGTTCTTTTTCAAGACAACACAGAAGAGAGGAAGATTTTAAAAGGGGCCCACATTGTTTAGGAAAGAGGCCATCAAGAGGGGGCCCACGGCAATTGGAAAAGAAGAAACAAAAAAACCTAGGAGAAAAAGGAAGGGACGACACACAAGATGGGAGGAGCTGACGTGGAATTAAGGCAAAGAGGAGAAAAAAAAAAAAGAGCAGCAGCTGGCGGCGTTGAAGGGGAGAAACATAAGGAAATTCACGCAACACGTGAAAGGCAGCAAGGGAGGATTTTAAAGGGACAAAAACGACGTAGCAGTGAAGGACGCAGGCAGCAATTTAGAGAGGAGTCACGCACGCAACACATGGGCACAACAGAGGAATTGAAAAGAAAACAAGAAGCAGCCGCCAGATGGGAGGAGGGAACAGTGACGATACAAGGACACAACAGTGACTTGGAGAAGATAGCAGCGGCGTTGAAGGATGAGCAGAGACGCAGGCCATTGTTCTTGGACTGGAACGAAAATAACGCAGGCGTGAAGCACGCAAGCAAGGAGGAATTAAAAGGGTTTTTCAATGACAAGTGACCTTTAATGGTCTTGTCAATGAACAGCCACAACAGAAGGAATTCACGCAGGGAGCTGCACTTGGAGATTTTCTAGTTTTCCTTATTTTTCTTGATTATTTTAGATTATGTTAATTAAGAATTTTGTTTTGTTTAATTTTGTTATGAGTAGCTAAGTTATTTTTAGTCGGGGAATTCCAATTGTTATGCTTTGACTCGTGAGACTATTGTTCTGATT
>JANIHY010129706.1:0-12704 GCA_027479065.1 Erythroxylum brevipes
AAATTCACTCTGTCAAGCCAGAACTCACACTTTGCCAACTTGGCATATAACTGATTATCTCTAAGGATTTGCAACACTATTGCCAAGTGTCTTTCATGCTCTTCTTGGCTCCTGGAATATACCAATATTTCATCAATGAACACCATAACGAATTTATCCAAATACGGCCTGAAGACTCTATTCATCAAATCCATAAAAGCCGCTGGTGCATTCGTTAAACCAAAAGGAAGCACCAGGAACTCATAGTGCCCATATCTGGTTCTAAAAGCAGTTTTTGGCACGTCCTCCTTTCGGATCCTTAACTGATGATACCCAGATTTGAGATTATAATTTGCACAATTATAAGCATTCATTTATGCACATGTGTGTATATGGGCCAGAGCAGTACCAAGATGGGTAACCTTCTGGGAAGTCCTGTGAAAAGTAAAACCGTGAGGGTGCAAGGCTCTAGAGTACGAGGCCCAAAGCGGATAATATCTACAAGCGGGTAGGCGTAAGGCCCAAAAAGTCAAGGCTTTTTGGAGGACATGAGGCCCAAGAGCCCGAGGTCCTACAAATTGGTATAAGAGACAGGACCCGAACGATATGCCAGCGTGGACGCTGGACCTTCCGAGGGGGGTAGATACTTAGGGGTATCCCATATCGACTGGAGAGGAGAACGAAGCATGCCTTATAAGGATGTGGAAACCTTTCCCTTATAGACGCGTTCGCATCCCTCGAGTAGGGGCGAAGCAAAACCTTTTCCTACGGGTCAAAAAGGATTATATCTTAGTGAGTGAGTGAGGCCCGCTACCTTCCTCCATTGTAGATGCGTTCGCATCCCTCGAGTAGAGGCGAAGCAAAACCCTTCCCTATGGGTCAGAAGGGACAATATCTCAGTGAGTGAGAGAGGCCCACTACCTTCCGCCACTGAAGACGCATTTTTCATGCCCTAACGCACCGGATCCTATCAGAACTCCGAAGTTAAACGTGTTAGGGCCAGAGCAGTATCAGGATGGGTGACCTTCTGGGAAGTCCTGTGGAAAAGTAAAACCGTGAGGTTGCGAGGCCCTAGAGGCTGAGGCCCAAAGCGGACAATATCTGCAAGCGGATGGGCGCGAGGCCCGAGAGGTCGAGGCCCTTTGAAGGACGCAAGGCTCGAGAGACCGAAGTCCTACAGATTGGTATCAGAGTCAGTACCCAAGCGTTATGCCAGCGAGGACGTCTAGCCCCCTAAGGAGGGAGGATGAAGGATCATTGCCATCCCATATCGACTGGAGAGGAGAACAAAGCACTCTTTATAAGGGTGTGGAAACCTTTCCCTTGTGAACGCGTTTTCATCCATTCCTTATGGGTCAGAAGGGGAAAAGCAAAATCATGCAGGCTTCGGCCCAAAGCAGACAATATTCACAAGTGGGTGGTCTAAGTTGTTACATTCCATTCACATTTCTTGTAAATCTTACAAATCTGGTTGTTTTTCTTATTGCAATATTTTCTTTTATATCCTTCTAAAATTTTGCAAATCTAGTCAACTTGTTAATATTTTGTTTCTCTTTCTTATTATTTCATATATGTTCCTTCTTACTTCTTTTGATTGCCTCAATTGTGATTTGTTAAAAAAGAAAAGAAAAGAAAACAAGTCAAAAAAAGAGAAGAAAAGAAAACAAGACAAAAAACAAAGTACATAAAAAGAAAAAAGAAGAAAATAGTGGAGGCCTAGTTTTGTAAAAAAGGGAAAATTTGCGTTGAGAAAAAGGGACGTACTTGATTTGCTTATTCCTATCTAAAATTTGAAATTAGTTTTTATTTCTTGATTCATCTTCTTTTTTTGCTATCTTGTCCAGTTTCATTGTTTAAACTCTTACCCTCGTCCTAATTTCTTTGTTCCTTAATCTGGTTAAGTTCTTTGGATAAGTTGAATGTGCATTGCAAGGTAATCGCTTTTGATCAAAGTTTCTTTAGTTCCTTAAGGATCTAATTTAAGTGAATTAAGTGGCTACTCTGAAGTCAAAAAGGTAAAACTTGTTACTATTGAGTTTACTGACTATGTTATTGTTTGGTGGGATTAACTTGTTTTAACTAGGAGATGAAATCGTGAGAGGACAATTGAAACTTGGGAGCAGATGAAGGTTATTATGAGGAGAAGATTCATTCCATCTTATTACTATATGGACCTATACCAATAATTGCAAGGTTTAACCTAGATCTAAGAGTGTGGAGGAGTACCACAAGGAGCTGGAGATAGCAATGATTAAGGCTAATGTGGAGGAGGACTGAGAGGTGACCATATAGCTTAAATTGAGAAATTGCAAATGTAATAGAGTTCCAACATTATATGGAGCTGAAGGATATGGTACATATGGCTATAAGCAAGTTTGATTAAGAGACAACTCAAAGAACAATGATCATTATAGTTTGGATAGAAATCGAGTTCTTCCTCTTGGAAACCGATCTAGAGTAAGAAGGATGATAAAGTTGATCTTAAAAGCAAGTTTGAATAACCTAAAAGTAAGGATGATGTTTCTAGCCTAGATAAAGGTAAGTCTAACTCCCAAACCTCTAGAAATAGAGATATTAAATGTTTTAAGTGTTTGGGACGAGGACGTATTGCGTCCCAGAGCCCAAATAAGTGAGTGATGATTTTGAGGGGAGATGGTGATGTTAAGACTAAAGGTTAATCTGATGATGATTGTATACCAAAATTGGAGAGGAGTGATGATGAAGTGTATCTAGTTGCTGGTGAAATCCTTGTCACTAGGAGAGCTTTAAATGTGCAAGTGATGGAGGAGGATGAAGCATAATAAGACAAACTCTTCCCAAAAATTGTCACACCAAGGACAAGGTAAGTAACATAATTATAGATGGGCAAAGTTGTGCTAATGTAGCAAGCAATCTTTTGATTGAAAAGTTAGACCTACCTACTACTAAGCATCCTAGACCTTATAAACTTCAATGGTTGAATGAGTGTAGGGAAATCAAAGTAAATAAACAAATGTTGGTGTTGTTTTCCATTAGTAGGTATTATGATGAGGCGCTTTGTGATGTTATACTGATGCATATTAGTCATTTGATTTTAGGTTGACCATGACAATTTGATAGGAGGGTTATGTATGATAGATTCAAGAATAGGTACTCTTTTCTAATGCATGGGAAACCTGTAACTTTTTTACCATTAACACCTTGGCAAGTATATGAAGATCAAGTGAGGATAAAAAAGAAGTGTGATAAAAGAAAGAATAAGGCTAAATGTGAAAAAGAAAGAGTGATATTGAATATGACAAAGAGGCAATAATCACAAAAAAAATAAAAGGAAAAGCCTCAAGAGTAAGAGAGGAAAAAAGAAAATTTTTATGTAAAAGAAAGTAAGCCTAAGAACTTTTTGTTCAAAATAGCCAATGATTGTACTTCTTTACAAATAGGCTTATTTTAATACTAACTATCTTAACCCATCTTTGCCTAGTGCTATTGTATCTCTTTTGCAGGAAATTTTTGATGTCTTTCCTTATGAAGTTCCCAATGGTTTACCACCACTTAAAGGAATAGAAAATCAAATTGATTTCATTCCCAGTACACCAATTCCTAACCAATAAGAGCAATCTCGAGGAGATAAAGGAACTTCAAAGGTAAGTTGAGGAGTTACTAGCTAATGGGTATGTGAGAGAAAGTTTAAGTCTATATGCAATTCTTGCTCTACTTGTGCCTAAAAAGAATGGAACATGAAAAATGTGTGTTGATTGTAGAGCTATTAACAAAATTACGGTAAAGTATTGCCACCTCATTCCTAGGTTGGATGATATGCTTTATGAATTACATGGTTCTTGTATTTTCTCTAAGATCGATTTGAAGTATGGTTATCATCAAATTCGCATGCGAGAGGGTGATGAATGAAAAACTACCTTTAAGACTAATTATGGTTTATATGATTATATAGTTATACTTTTTGGGTTAACTAATTCCTTAGTACTTTTATGAGATTGATGAACCATGTATTGCGTGCTTTTATTGGTAAGTTTGTTGTTGTGTACTTTGATGATATTCTTGTTTATAGTAAGAACTTAGATGAACATTTTGAACATTTATAGAAAGTTATAATCATTTTGTCTGATGAGAAGTTGTACACAAACTTCATGAAATGTTCTTTTTCCACTAATTAAATTATGTTCCCTAGATATTTTGTTAGTGCTAAGGGAATAGAGGTTGATGAAGAAAAGGTTAAGGTTATTTGTTAGTGGCCTACACTTAAATCAATAACTAAGGTGCAAAGCTTTCTTAGGTTGGCTACCTTTTATTGGAGGTTTGTTAAAGATTTTAGCACCATTATTGCACCATTAACTGAACTTATTAAAAATAATGTTGAATTTAAATAGGGTAGTGAACAAGAATCAACACATAATTTGATTAAAGACAAGCTAAGTTCAGCATCATTAGTGTTCTACCTAACTTTGCTAAAACTTTCGAAGTTGAGTGTGATGCTTCAGGTATAGGTATTGGGGTTATTTTGATGTAAGAAGACTAACCTCTTTCTTATTTTAGTGAAAAACTAAATAGGGTAAACTTGAACTACCTAACTTATGATAAGGAGATGTATGTTTTAGTGAGGGCTTTGGAGACATGGAAACATCACTTATGGCCTAAGAAGTTTTTTATTCATACTAATCACGAGTCTTTGAAGCATTTTGAAGGGCCAAGGTAAGTTGAACAAATGTCATGCAAAATGGGCAGAGTTCGTTAATTCTTTTCCTTATGTGATCAAGTAAAAACAAGATAAGAAAAATGTGGTTGTAGATGCTTTGTCTCCCAGGTATACCTTAATCTCTATGTAGGATATTAAATTGTTAGGCTTTGAGTATATTAAAGATTTATATTCTTAATTTTGGTAATTTGTTTGAAGCTTATGAACATGCTATCGTTGGCAATTTTTATAGGCATGAAGGTTTTTTATTTTGCAAAAATAGATTTTATGTGCTTATTTGTTCTCTAAGGGATTTACTAGTTCCTGAGTCTCATGGAGGTGGCCTAATGGGACATTTTGGTGTTCAAAAAAATTTAGATATATTTGTTGAGCATTTCTTTCGGCCACATATGAAATGTAATGTAGAAAGAATTTGTGAGAAATGTATAACTTGCAAACAGGACAAATCTAGATCGTTGCATCATGGATTATATAATCCTTTGACAATACCAAGTACACCATGGGCAGATATTTCCATAGATTTTGTCTTAGTTTTGCCTAGGTTAAAAAGAGGTAATGATTCAATTTTTGTTATTGTGGATAGGTTTTCTAAGATGACTCATTTCATTCCATATCATAAAATAGATGATGCTAGTCACATTGCAGACTTATTCTTTTGTGAGGTAGTATGACTTCTGTTGAGGTTATGTAAATATAGTGCCTTGGAAAGCACGTGTATTTACATATAACTTAATCTTTTTCTAGATATTTTTGTAAGTAATATACATATACATAGAGATATATAGGAAACATGTATATTATTATAATCCAAATTAGTTGATTCACAGTTGAATAATCAAGTTAGCCACTTGATTATAGTTTAGACTGTAGTGTTGTGATTTATCTCCGTTTAAGTAATAGAGTTTACTTCAATGGAATGATGAGCTTCATATCATAATAGTAGTTAACTATTGATAATGATATTATTAAATGAATCTGAAATTACGTATGTTTTTTAAAGATTAAAGTAGGTCATTTTTTTAATCTTAAAACATACACTTTAGCATTCTTTTATTACGAACCACAATCTTGATAAGCAGTGAACTCATATGTGTTTCATTACAATTCTTGATATGATCGAAATGTATTTTTACAGAGTATCAATCTAGTGTGTACATGCTAGAATTATTAATTAAAACATATACTGGGAACATTCACTTGAATAACTAGTTTATAATGATATCATTACTTCTAGATGTTTTACAGAGATTGGTGATTAAACCTAGTAGTTTGATGGACTAGCTACCCATCAAGTCTTAACACAAAGATGAGATCTTGTGTGTTAATCACTATATAGAGTGAAGCGGGAGATCTAGAAGGAAATACCAATTAAGGGCAAAATGGTAATTTTATCCTTTATTGTGCGGATGACTATAATATGGTTTATAATAGATTTTGTAATTGGAAATCTAATTTGAAACATGTATTCTTATAATATTTAGTAATTCAAGAGTTCAACTAATTGTCTTTAGTGGAATGATATTTGGTTTGAAATTAATTCTAATGAGATTAAATTAATTCCGGGCTTATTGGAGCTTGAATTATATAATTCTAATTAAATTACCCACTTGGCTTCTAGGAAAGGTTATCAAGCAAAGTAAAAAAAATAAATAGAGGTTACCAGAAAGAAAATAAAAGAAAAGACCGAATTAGATTGGGTTTTAAGCCTATGATTAAGTGTTGGGCTTCTACTAATTAATTGTTAATTCGAAGCCCAAAATGAGCATTAATATTGGGATAAAGTTTGGTTTGATTTAATTAATTAGATTAATTAAATTGAAACACTATTTAGAAAGACAAAAGGAGGGCAAAACATAAATTTACAATGATGTAAATTTTTAGTTTTATATAGCTAAATTGACAGCTGCACATTTAGCATTGAATTGCTAAATATAAGGTAGGGTTTTTATCATGTTTAATAATAAGTAAATGGTTTAATGGAGTCCTCATTAAATGGTTTAATGGTTCTTATTTAATGTTTGTATATGGAAAAACATAGAAACCTTTTAGCATTCCTTTGATTAAAGAAGGAAGTAGTGCATTTGTTGCTCTCTCTCCCTTCTTTCATCATATAACCGAGAATGGAAGTGTATTTTTTTTGTCTTTTCATCTAGCCATATTAAACAAATGAGAATATCTCATTTATTTCCCTCTCTTTCATTTTGATTAGAAGAAAGAAATGGTGCATTGGTTGGTTTTTACGACTTCCTCCTCCTTTCTTTCATGAGCTGACCAAAATTAGGAATGAGAGTGTCTTATTTTGGTTATTTCAACTAGTTAATCATAACAAAAAACCTCTACAATATTTCTTCTCCTTTTCCACCAAAGGATCTTGTTAACCAAGTTGTCCAAGGAAAACAAGTGGTAGATCGAATTGGTTGAGGATACAATAGTAAGGAAATGATACAATAGCAACGAGAGGATACAATAGCGAGGAGTCAAAGCTGTAGAAAAAGAGTTGGTAAAATTTCCATCATGTTCTTATGTTATTTATTTTTCTAATACCGTATCATGTATGGATTAAACATGTTGATTTGGTTATCATACTTCCACTGTGTTTTGATTTCGAAAAAGGTTTTTGAAATCTACAGTTTAGCCAAATCTAGTATGCATTTAGTTTCAATCCAACAATTAGTATTAGAGCCATTTTATTATGCATAATTCGGTTACTATATGTTGCATGGGTTGGAAATTATATTTATGTGTGTTATATTTTTTTGTGATAACAATATATATGGTGTATGCTTTGCTCTTTTGGTTGTCCATAGAATATAGATTTATCTTGTAAGTTTTCTTTGTTTGGTTTGTAACAAGGAGGGTAGCCTATCATCGCCATGTTTCCTCCTTGTCTTCATTTTCTGTTTTCATTGATTTTGTAATCTAAAAATTTTTGTAATGGTAAAGGTGAAGCAGTCATGGATCGAAGAAAAGAATAGGTAATGGTTTCAGTTTATGATATGATGTAATGGTCGTTTCGGGTTTAGGAGTTTTACAAGTGCTAGAATTTTGTGTTTCTCTTGAAAAATTCAGTTTTGAGAGTTTTTCAAGTGCTTGAATTTTTTGTTTTTTTATTGACAAAATTTAGTTTTATAAAAAACAAAAAGTGTTGTAAAATTAATGTCATTACATCTTTTTATCAAATGGGTAAGGTTATGTGAGCGAAGAGTTTGAAGCAGAAGATCTAAGTCCAAGAAATTTTATTATGGGCCAAAGAGCTTTGTAATTTTTTATTTTTTATGATTAATAAATTACATCTAGACAAGATAGTATTCATTCAAACTTAAAAACTAAAAAGATTAAGTGGGAAAGGATGCTCATGTGAGAGTCCACGGTCTCCATATGATGGCCCATTTGCATATGGTGAAGTGTTACTCTCCATCGAAGAATATGAATCCTAGATCTTGCATGGTTTGGGTCTCCTAAAGGATAAGTCAACTTATTGATAGCAAATCTGACCTCCCATCGAGGCCCGGTTTGCAAGTACCTTTAGTGGACGAATCAAATGGTTACACACTCAACATATTTTATCAATAACCTACCCACCGTAGCTCTGTTGATAAATGTATGGACCAAATTATGGCTTCTTAAGAAGTTAGTCATAAAGATGCTTGGTAGCTTTTTCAGTAGGAGAGTCCTAGTTTTTCTTTTAATGGATAAGATGGCCCACCATCACTTAGTCCGTTATAGATAAGAAAAATAACCATCGTATAAAGATTTAATTTTTATTTTTTGTTAAATCTATCATCATGCATACATGCATTATGATTTTATACAAAGTTCCAATATTGTTGACTAGTATACTTATTCTTTAATAATTTATATTTTTAGACATAATCACCACAATATGAATCCACTCACAATGCTATTGACTAATAACAAATTAGAAGACTGAGAGAAATTTAATGAATGGATATGTAACCTCAAAATTGTTCGACAATATGAAAAAATTTTATAGGTATTAACGGACAATGAGCTTACACCTCTAGGTTACAAGTCAACTTTTGAGCAAATCCAGCTATATGAGCGATGGATGAATACTGATAAGACTACCAAGTGCTATATTCTGGCTTTTGTCAGTGCAATGTTGCAAAAACAACTTGCAAGAATGAAAACTACCAGTGGGATGGTCCATCACTTACATGATATGTTTAAGGTAAGGACCAAGCTTATAAGGATAAAAGCTATCCAAACCTTTTAAAATCTTAGACAAAAGCTTAGTGAACCAATGCAGGATTACATGTTAAAGGTAATCTCTGTGGTTACTGAGGCTAAGATTCTTAAGGCGGACATGGATATAGAAACGTAGATGATCATAATCATTAATAGCTTAAACTTTTTTTTTCAACAATTTAAGTTGGACTATGAACTAAACACCAAGGATTACACCTTGAGTGAGTTAATAAATACCTTCTAGAGCACGGAGGAGTTATTAAATATCAAGGTTAATGGGCTCGAGACTAATGTAGCATCTTCTTCTAAGCCCAAAGGTAAGGGCAAGCAAAAGAAGAACAGTCTAATGAAAAAGAAAGCCTAACCAGGGTCAAGGTCCAACCCATGAAAAAGAAGGCCAAAGAGGAAACCAAGAGAAAGTGTTTCAACTATGGTAAAAAGGGCCACTGGAAAAGAAACTATGCAATCTACCTTAAGTCCCTTAAAAATAAACAAGGTATGGGTTTCCTAAGTTTGTTAGGAACTAGAAATATGATAGATTCATCTAATTCATGGATATTAGATTTAGGAGCCAATGACCATTTTTTGCAATTTTTTGCAAGGGTTCCAACAAAGGAAAAGACTACCTAAAGGTCAATTTTAAGTCAAGATAGCAGATAGATCCTATGTTTTGACAAAATTAGTGGGAGTAGTTATTTTAGACTTTCCTAGTAGTTATAAGTTATATTTGGAGGATGTATATTATATCCCAATGATTGTAAGGAACATGATATCTATTTTTTGTTTAATAAAATATGGTTATTCCTTATATTTTGAAAATGTTGATTCAATATTTGAGAATAAGGATTTTATTTACAATGCGATAATTAAACAGAGATTGTTCTTTATAGAACCTACGACATGCTCACTAAACACCACAGAATTAATAAAACCAAGACAATCCAATAACTCTAGCATTAATTTAAAATATTTGTGAAACTTACGAATAGGTCTTGTCAATCAAAAAAGACTTGATAGGTTACTGAAGGATGGGATCCTTGCGGGCTTGGATAATGATCCATTACCCACCTGTGAATCTTATATTGAAGGAAAAATGACCAAGTCCTCATTTTGTTCCAAAGGAAACATATATGAATCCACGTTGAACCTAGTACACACTGATGTATGCAGGCCCATAAATGTACAAGCTAGAGGAGGTTATGAATACTTCATAACCTTTATAGATGATTACTCTAGACATGACTATTTGTATTTGATGCATAAAATGAGTGAGTCCTTTGAAAGATTCAAAGAATTCAAAGCTGAAGCTGAGAAGCAACTAAGCAAGCCATTAAAACAACTTCGATCGGATCGAGGTGGTGAGTAATTATCTGGAGAGTTACAACAATTTCTAATTGACAATGATATTGTTTCCAACTTGTTAGCTCCTCAAACACCTCAACAGAATGGTGTAGCTGAGAGGAGGAATAGGACTCTATTAGAAATGGTAAGATCAATGATGTCCTACACTAGCCTTCTAGAACTAGAATTGTTTTGGGGATATGCCATACAAACGACAACTTATCTTCTTAACTTTGCTTCATCCAAATCAATGCCTAAAATACCTAAGGAGTTATGGACTGGCCGAGTGCCTTCATTGCGGCACTTAAGGACATGAGGTTGCCCATCCTATGTTTTAAGGCCTAAATCTACAAAGATGGAACTAAGGTCAGAAGTATGTTGTTTGTAGGATATCTTACGGGTACACGAGGGTACTATTTTTATAGTCCTTAGGACATGAAGGTATTTTTGTCGACAAATGTGACCTTCTTGGAGGAAGAATTTGTGAGAAATCATAAAGAAAGAAGTGAAGTAGTACTAAAGGAGCTAGCTATTTCATCCAAACCAAGAGTTGATTTGGATATAGTAGAAAAAGATGTCGAAATGGATTCAGAGTTAAATTAGAAGAACAGCCTGAATATCAAGTAGTGCCTAAACAAAGTAGGAAGGTTGTGAGATAACTAGACAGGTATCTAATTCTAGGAGAAGCATAATTTCCATCTCGGACCAAGAAGAAATGAATCTCATTACTTATACATAGGCTATTAATGACGTTGATGCAGAAAAATGACTCAAAATGATGGAATCGAAAATAGATTCCATGTACACCAATGGAGTCTCGATCCTTAAAGAGCTATTACTAGATGTAAAAGCCATGGATGTTAATGGATTTTCAAAAGGAAAAGAGGATTAGATGAAAAGGTAGAGACTTTTAAAGTTAGATTGCTAACTAAAGGTTATACTCAAAAAGAGGTTATAGACTATGAGGAGATTTTTTTTTTCTAGTTGCCATGCTTAAGTCAATCATAATTCTTTTGGTCATAGTACCCTATTTTGATTATGAAATATGGTAAATGGACATCAAGATCGCATTTCTTAATGGAGATCTTGAGGAGACGATTAATATAGCCCAACCAAAAGGATCCGTTGAGCTAGGTAATGAGCATAAGATATGCAAATTATAGAAGTCCATTTATGGACTTAAGCAAGCATATAAGAATCTAAGTCTTGGAACACTAGGTTTGATAAGTCTATTAAAACCTATGGGTTCATACAAAACCTAGATGAGTTTTATGTCTATAAAAGAATACAAGAAGGCAACGTTATTTTCCTAATTATGTATGTCGATGACATTCTATTCATTGGGAATGATATAGAAATGTTATCTACGGTCAATGGATGGCTTAACGAATAGTTCCCAATGTAGGATTTAGGAGAGGCTAAATATGTTTAAGAGATAAGGTTTATAAGGGATCGTAAGAACAAATAGATAGCCTTGTCTCGATTAACCTACATTAAGAACATGCTCAATAATTTTTTCATACAAGATTCCAAAAGGGGTTTCACACCTACAAAACATAGAATCAAACTTTCAAAGGAGTAAGCACCTAAAACCTAAAAGGAGGTCGAACGCATGCACAACATTCCATATGCTTCAGTAGTTGGAAGTTTAATATATGCTATGTTTTGCACCAGACCGGATATCTGTTAACAGTGGCCCTGGTAAGTAGATTCATGTCCAATCCAAAAATGTAGCATTAAATTGCGGTTAAGTGGATACTGTAGTATCTTTGTAGGACGAAGAACTTCGTACTTGTTTACTCTAGAAGTAACTTTATTTTGACAGGATATACAAATTTTGATTTATAATTGGATGTTGATTCAAAGAAATCAACTTCTGGGTCTATATTTACTTTAGGAGGTGGAGTTATAGTCTGAAGGAGTATCAAGAAATCTTGTGTTGTTGATTCGACTATGGAGGCTGAGCGTGTTACTGCTTGTGAATTAGTAAAGAAGCAGTCTGGCTTAGCAAGTTTCTAAATGATTTGTAGGTAGTTTTTAAGGCAAAAAAGACCATTACACTTTATTGTGATAATAGTGGGACAGTGGCTAATTTTAAAGAACCTTGGAACCATAAAGTTGCCAAATACATTGAAAGTATCATCTTATAGGAGAGATAATACAACATGGTGAAGTGAATATAATAAAGATTCCCACAGAGCAAAACCTTGTTGATCTATTTACAAAGACGATGTCTCAAAAGAGTTTTGAGGGTCATCTAGAAGGGATGTCAATGAGGGATATGTCATATTGCTTTAGGGCAAGTAGGAGATTGTTGGGATTATGTAAATATAATGCCTTAGAAAGTAAGCGTATTTACATATAACTTAATCTTTTTCCAGTTATTTTTGTAATGAAAATATTTATTATTAATAAAAAAAGATTTTGGTTTCATTTGTATAAGCATTTTATAACTAGTCATAAGGTACCAAGATTATTTCGT
>JANIHY010129717.1:0-12703 GCA_027479065.1 Erythroxylum brevipes
TCCTTCAAAGCCTTAAACTCAAAGAACATATGTAAACTTCCCAAATTACCCTCAAGCCACTTTATTCCTTTCAATTTATAACAACTAATTCAATTCTAATTTAAACTAATCCCACATTTAACTTTCATTCCTCTAAGCACTATAAACCTCAATTTATTCCAAATAAAAGGAAATTTCAAATTAAACCTCAAAAATAAATTAAAACATGCTTAATGCGAGTCGGGGCCCAACAGTATGCATTATTGAATCTAATGAAAAAACCTGACAAGTAAACTGATGACTCCCAAACAAACTTTCAAATATTCCTAACTAATGGTATCATAAGCTTTAAATAAACTAAGCTTCAATGCACAACTCTTAATATGTTTCCCAGTATAAAGAATTATTATATTGTCACTGATGCTTCTCAATTACGGAAAAGTACCTTGTGCCATATTGACCACCTCTGACAACAATACTTTCAATCTATCCATAAGTAAAGTAGCTATAATTTTATAACATCCGAATAATAAGAGATTAGACAATAATCTGTAATCATCACGATCTGTCTTAGGAACTAAACAAATGAAAGTATGGTTGATCTTCTTCTGCAATGAACTAAAAGAAAAGAACTCGAGCACTGCATCAATTAAGAGAGGGCTTGTGATGTCCCCATTTTGCAAAAAAAAAAACCCATAAAATATCTATCAGGACTAGGTGCTTTCAAACTATGTAATCGAAACACCACCTGTTTCACCTGTTGGGCAGTGTAAGGGGCATTGAGCATCTCAAGGAGTGATAGGTTTGGTCTAAAATCCAGAACATTTCCTACCTTAAATCCACTCTGCTGAACTTCAGTGCTCCTCATTAGATTGATAAAGTAGCCTTGAATGTGATCAGAGATCTCTTGCTGATCAGATATCAAATTACCCTCCTCAGTCCTCATCCTTCAATTCAGTGATGGTGTTAGTATTCCTTTGAACCAACAAAGATGCCTAAAAATTTAAAATTAATATCCCCTTCTTTAAGTCATGTCTGTCTTGCTTTTTGTTTAATAATTGATAACCCTTATTGGTAATTCTTTAATCGATTTGCTTCAAGAGTCCTTAATCTAACATTGTGTGGATCTACATTATATTACTGCTGAACCTCTATCAATGCTTTACTCAAGTCTTTCATGTCTTGAACACATTCTTTGTTAAACTTTTTGATAGTTATTTTGCTAGCTTCAATTTCTACATAAGTTGAAAAGCTTTGTACCCAACCACCTCTCTATCCTAAACCTTACTGATTATAGCCATAAAACGTTCTACTTGAGTTAAACCATTGAAAAATCTAAATAAAGCACCTATCAGAGATCCAACACACGTCTGTTGAACCAAAATAGAAGCATGGTTCGAGAATACTGGGTCTCTAAATAAAGTTGACACTTTAGGGAAGGAATTGAGCCATCTTTGATTCACCATAGCTCTATCTAATTTTTGCCTTATAAACATATTCACCTACTATTTATTTTCCCATATGTACCATCTTCCTAGCCCTCTAAAGTCCACTAGATTGACCCGTTGAAACAACTGAGAGAGCTCTTTCCCTATTCCAAAATGAAAATCCATGCATCCCTCTACTTCATCTTACTTTAAACAATAATTGAAGTCCCCCAATGCTAACCAAGGATCTTGCATACCAGTATGAATAACCTACATCTTCTCCCACTACTTAGCCTTTGAAAAACAAAATTGAAGGCATATATAATTGCAACTTCAAAATGAAACTTGCCTATTAACTAACAATGTAGATGAATGAATTGTTCGCTCATCTTGACAACATGAGCCTCAACCAAATACATATTATAACAACACAAAATTCTGCCATTATAATGATAATTATTATTCAAAATAAACTTCCATTTGAACCTAAAAAAGCCAAATCTTTTTGGACAAAACAAGCCTATATTTTGGTCTCTAGCAGCCCCACTAAAATAGGTTTCTTATATGCTACAACTTCCTGAATCAACAACTTTTTAAAGGGGTCATTTAATCCCTAGTATTGTCATCTAATAGAACCTCCAAAAAAGACATTAAGGGGATATAACGCCTTTGTGCTTCTTGACATTAAGGGGATCTAACCCCTTTGTGCTTCTTTTTCTTGTCTTTTTCTCGACCCCCACCTTTTTTAGTTTATAGCGCCCAAATACCCCCTGAGAGGATATGTGAGTGTCACACAAGACAATATAAACAAACTAAAAACATTTGTTGGAAACATAGCATTCAAAATCTTCCATTGGAAGCAATTCAGAACAAACATACATCATATTTTACGTTGAACTTAAAACAAACTTGTTTTAAACCATACATACATTATATCACATGGACTTCATAAAATTTTTTCCCAAAAATTGAAACTAGCCTAAAAGTAGTTATTACAAGAACTTACAATAATTTAGAGTCGTACACTTTAAATACAAGCTAAAATAAACTCAAAATATATTTTATCAAAATAAGACTCAAACTTCATTGGCAATTACGGTTGACTCGTCTCAGTCTTTATAATCCTCACTTTGAACCTACACGGGGCAAATCTACTATGCTAAGCATATAGCTTAGTGAGTAATAACTAATCTACATTATAAGATTACTTTAACAATAAATATGACATAATGCATTTCAGAACAGATTCTATAATTAATAGAATTGCATAACACAAGAGGGTATAAACCCCTCAGAATCAAAATACAATTTAGTTTTTGTCAGAATCAAATAGATATCAGAATGTAAAATCAGATGACTGCTAAATCCATTTGCTTACAAAATACTCAAGGATTACTTACTGAATTTCTTACGAAAATTCATCAAGAATCACTTACAAAATTTCTTACTAGATTACTTACAAAAATTATCGTCTAAATTGCTTACAAAAGCTCCCTTATTGATTATTGTCTCGAAGTCCTGGCAATATCTAGAAGTGGTCACT
Organism: Erythroxylum brevipes; assembly: GCA_027479065.1. NCBI lineage: Eukaryota > Viridiplantae > Streptophyta > Magnoliopsida > Malpighiales > Erythroxylaceae > Erythroxylum > Erythroxylum brevipes. Next base: position 2,950 of record JANIHY010129717.1, read on the forward strand.
CTATGCATTCCTCTATAACAATTAATACAAAGATATATCACTATTGTGCATGATTATGAAATCATTTATGCACATTCATTTATAATGAATATGTATGATGCATATTCATGACAAATTCTTGGGTTCTTAAACTTAATCTTGTCACATTATCAATCATGTGAAACCATACTCAATTCCTCAATCCAGATTTATTTCACAACCAACTTTCTGGTCCACTTGGCTCAATTATTATCATTAGGAAGCCAAGGTAATTAGGTAATACTTCCTTCTAGAAAGTTTTTTATCTTTGTATTAAGTTTCCAATGATACTAAGATCATTCCATTTGATTCAGTATGCTGAAAGTTATACTCAAAAGATCTCAAACTGTACTTAAGCTTCAACAGAATTCTTCTCTCAAATTCCAAACAAGTTCGAAAATTCTTAGAGGCAGAACTAGAATTTAATCCCTTCATAAAATTTGTATCCTTATGACTATATTTTAATTATAATTAATAATCATCTCATTCGGAGGTCTATAGATCAGGATATAGTCCAATTGCCAAAGTATGTTCAGTAAAGATCATCCCAGTTATCATACTTCAGCACAGTCACATTTCCATCTTAAATTCATTAATCAATCCAAATTCAGAAAGTCCAAAATTTTTAGTTGAGATAAATATCAATGTCTTATGAGTCCATTGGTTTAAGAATCAAGCCATTTAGATTTCGGGTGAAGAAGTTATAACAAAAAGATCAAAGTATGTTCAAAAAATAACCTCCTTTTGATAAATAAGCAAGTCGAGATCGTGTACATGCAAGACCGCGACACTCCGAGTAGTCCTGCAAATTCATGATCATGTACATGCATGACTGCAACACTACAGGTGGTCCTGTGAAGTCCCAATTGTGTACATGCATGACCGCGACATTCCTGGTAGACCTGTGAAGCCTTATTCTTCACCTGACCTTTTTTTCTAACTCTTCCCAAAATAGACTTTCGGGTCACTTTTACACAATCATTATGACAATAAAAACAAAGGATATAGGGCAAATTTTCTTCTAAGAAATTGTTCCTTTACGTTTCAAGTTTATAATGACACAAATGTTTTTCAATTTGGTTCAGTATTTTGAAAGTTATCTCCAAAACACTACATACTATTCACCAATAGTGACATAATCCAGATAATCCACTTCAGGCCAAATTTTGACACATTTATTGACAGAAATCGAATTTGACTCCTTCAAGAAAGTTGTAGATTTATATTTCTAGTTTAATCTGGATATAACATCATCCAATTTGGATATTCACATATCACATTATGCCTTAAATACAGATGTATGTTCAGTAAAATACTGCATATATCATATTCCAATGACTATCACCGAATTTGCTTCTTCTTTCACCACCCACACATGCATCAACACCATTTACGCATGCAGAAATCCGCAAATATGAAAATATAAACCATTCACGCATGTATCCATTTAAAACATTAAAACATGCATAAAACTTACTTGTCTTAAGTTTCTTTCACTTCAACAAAAATTTCCAAAAATGGGGAGAGCAATCAATGGTTTTTGGTGTTGGATTATAAAAAGATTTTGTAGCAATCAAGACCCTCAAATGGCAGAAGACTCATAAGGTGTAACATGGGTAAGCCAATAATACCAAAAATGCAGAAGTTAAGAGTTTAAACAATGGATGAGCAAGAAGGAAGATAGTGTTTTCGGTGGAGACAAAAAAAAGGAGTTGCAGAAACTTTATTACCCAAAAATGTGACTAAGTGGCTCCATCCCTCATTGACACGTGTCCTTTGGCATGTCTTACATTTGTCACCCATTTAGTTAGCCCATATGTTACTTACTAATTGCTCCACTTGTCTTATAGTAATTTGTTCAATTGTCAATCCATAATTAGTCCACTTGTCAAATAATTTCTAGTACAATTGTCACGCTTCTATTTGTCTCTTATTTCTATATTTTTCCTAGTTTAAAATACCTTAAAATTTTGATAAATATCCAAAATGTCTCCAAAAATGCAAAATTAATTATAATACACACCAATTTAATTTTTAAGACAATTAATCCATAATTGACACTTTATTCACATTAAAATCATTTATACCCAAAAAAATATCAATGAATGCATGTACAAATATTTATGTGTCCAAAATTGCATATGTACATATACGTGAAAACTCAATTATGCAAAAGATAAAGTGCACTGAAATTTCTCAATATTCTAACCCCTAATACGGGGTGTTACAATTTTTCCCTCCTTAAGAAAATTTTGTCGTCGAAATTTATACATGATCCAAATAGTTGTAGATACTGAGCTTTCATGGTTTCTTCAGGTTCCCATGTTGCTTCTTCAAGTCTATGGTGTTGCCAAAGTACTTTTACCAAATGGATTTGCTTATTCCTAAGTTGCCTGACTTTTCGGGCTAAGATAAAAATTGGCCCTTCTTCATACAACAAATCCAATTGTACTTGAATTTCTTACACTGGAATTTTATATGTCGCATCAGACTGATATCTTCTTAATATGGAAACATGAAATATATCATCTAACTTGGACAATTGTTCAGGAAGAGCTAATTGATAAGCTACAAGTACAATTCTTTTCATAATCTCATAAGGACTAATGAATCGCAGACTAAGTTTACCTTTCTTCCTAAACCGAAGTATGTGTTTCCATGGTAATACTTTCAAGAATACATTATCTCCTACCTGATACTCAATATCCCTCCTTTTTAGATCAACATAACACTTCTGCCTATCATAGGCAGCTTTGAACCTTTGTTGAATAATTTGAATCTTTTCTTCAATATCTTTCATAATTTCAGGCCCGATCATCTTACTTTCACTCAACTCAATCCAACATACTAGAGTTCTACACTTTCTACCATACAGTGCTTCATAAGGCATCATGTTAATGCTAGTTTGATAATTGTTATTGTAACTTATCATCAGTTCCCTAAGCATCACAAATCTCTTACTTATCATCAATTCTCTGAGCATCACATATCTCTTATATCAAAGGAGGCCTTGCTTTCAATTGAGCTATCAAAGCTCCACCAGACACCAGTCTCCATTCACTCTGCTTAAGTGATAATGTCAAAATAGTCTTCTAACTCAGGGCATCAGCTACAACATTGGCTTTACCCGGATGATAATCCACAATAAAATCAGAGTCTTTAAACAATTCCAATCAACACCATTATCTCATATTGAGTTCCTTCAGGGTAAGTAGATACTTCAAACTTTTATGATCTGTGAAAATTCTACATTTTTCACCATATAGGTAGTGCTGTCAAATTTTTTTTGGCAAACACTACTGTTGCAATTTCCAGATCATAAGTATGGTAGTTATGTTCATGTGATTTTAGTTGCTTAGAGGCATAAGCAACTACCTTTCCATCCTGCATCATTCAACTAATCAATTAAGTCTTCAGCCCTCGACAATGGATACTTTTCTTCATTATGACTCCATTCAATTACCTAATATCGATGCACTCTTAGTAGTATGTTCAGCTTCCCTGTCTGAATCTCATACTTATTTGATTCCAATATTCACATCTGATTCATTCAATACTTATTTATTCATTCTTATTCAATATTCAGTCATTCATATCCAAACATATATTACATCTGTACACCATAACATAATTCACCAAAGCAACTACTTTTTCATATGTACACTCACAGTAACTAATCAACTTATTCTTGAGGGTTTCCTACATATATTGCTATCTTCTGCTTCATCTTACTTGAATATGTTCTCAATCAATTTAGAAATTTATGGAACGTAACCATTACAAAATTCTAATAACAAACCAATGTTATAACCTTGTACTGAATCACAAACTTTCTAACACGATACCTAAACAACCATTCTGGTTCTAAGTTCAACCTCTCAAGGTAATTTACTTTTTAGATCCCATAATTTTTACTTACATCTCTATTCTTTTCTCCGTCAAATCCATGAAAATACATTTCCTTCCACATCAATTGAAAGTTGTACAACCATAACATAATACTAATCTCATATTCCTTCTTGAGGAGTTTCCGAGCTTGCATAGCAGATATTACATTAGCTAATAAACTAGTGTAGATGCCATGGAATATTATTATAGACTGATCAGGCTTCCTAAGAATAACTTTCTTAGCATGACAATTAACTACTACCTGATGCTTGGATAACCAATCCATACCCAGAATCAAATCAAATTCATGGAATGAAAATCTGATCAGATCTGCTACATATTCATTTCTTGTATATTAATAGAACAATTCCTAAACAATTGATTAACTAACACACTATTGCCCAGAGAACTGACTAAATGCATGTCATACTCTTACTGATCTACAGGCATTTTTTTTATCAGACATCTCTCCCCCACAACTATAGGAATGAGTGGATCTATGGTCAATCAAAGCATTCATTTCAAAATTAAAGAGAGAAACAATACCGAAAATGACATCTAGTGCGTCCTGATCCTCACAAGCTTTCAGTGCATAAGATCAAGCCGAAGTAGAAGGCACAACTTGTAGATTCACAGTTTTTGAATGAAAACTCGGATTAGTACTATTCTGATTATATCCTCCTCGATCTCTAGCTCGTCCTCTGTTCCCAGAAGATGCATGGGAGACCTCCCTATTAGCTTGTAATGTCTGAGTCTATCTAAGAGAGCAACTAGCTATCAGATGCCCAGTACTGCCACAGCGAAAACATGCTCCTGTAGCCCTCTTACGAACACCCCAATGCTATATAGAACAATGAGGGAACTTCAAGGCACCATAACCTTGGCCTCTAGAGGAACCCCTACCAAAAACAATTAATGAGGGAAAGTTTTCTCATTTTCCCCAAGTCCTAGATCTCTGGGTAACTTCTGGTGCAAAGAAAGTACTTTCTTGACTTCGTTTTCCTGAGGACTGACCTCCTCTAGCAAAGCTCCTACATTGATTCCATTCTCTTTTGATCATCTCTTGCCTTTTAATTATCACATTAGTTTGCACTAAAGCCTCTCCCTAAGCTAGAAGAGGAGGTCGCACGTCAGATTCACCTCGATTGACACCAAAGTGTCTAGATATCGATTGAAAAGTTTGCTCAGGATAATTGCTCTCAGTAACCTCATTAACAGCTTCAAGCGATCTCCCTATCGTTAATTCTAGAAATAAAACATGGGACAACTGCATTAGGCCAGACACAACTTTTACACACAAGTATAAGCAAGACTTAAGCACTCGGTAAACCACAATCGTCTAAACCATGCTCTGTTACTAAAAAGTGTAATGCCCAAATACCCCCTAGGAGGATATGTGAGTGTCACACAAGACAGTACAAACAATCTAAAAACATTTTGCAGAAGTATAGCATTCAAAATCTTCCATTGGAAGCAATTCAGAATAAACATACATCATATTATACGTTGAACTTAAAACAAAATTGGTTTAAACCATACATACATTATATTGCATGAACTTAATAAAAATTAGTCCCAAAAATCGACACCAGCCTGAAAATAGTTATTACAAGAACTTACAACAATTCAGATTCGTACACTTTAAATACAAGCCAAAATAAACTCAAAATACATTTTTATCAAAACAAGACTCCGACTCCATTGGCCATTACAGTTGACTTGTCCTAGTCCTTATAATCCTCGCTCTAAACTTACAAGGGAAAATCTACCATGCTAAGCATATACTTTAGTGAGTAATAACTAATCTACATTATCAAATTACTTTAACAATAAATATGACATAATGCATTTCAGAACAGATTTTATAATTAACATAACTGTATAACACAAGAGGGTATAAACCCTTCATAATCAAAACAATTTATTTCTGTCAAAATCAAACAGATATCTAGTATAAAATCATATGACTGCTAAATTCATTTACAGAAGCGAGTAACGGGATTTATACAGAAGAGACCAAAGTCCCGACACTAAATTGTTCAGAAGAGAACGAAGTCCCGACACTAAATTGTTCAGAAGAGACCAAAGTCTCGACATCAAAGTGTCTAGAAGAGACTGAAGTCCCAACACTAAAGTGTCCAGAAGTACCTATAGACCCTTCTAGGCATGCCTATTTACCCACAACTAGGACTCGACATTTTTAAAACGAAACAAAATCATTTTAAATATTTCATTTGTAAAGCAAGTAATCAATCAAAATCACATGCAAGTAGCACTTCCAATGATATAAACATGCATCAAACGCCTCAGACAATCATTTCTTGGAATTCAGAACACAATCAACATAAATCAAATTCAACAAGCAGAACAAAGAAAGGTGTGACTATCAAGATTACTTACAAACATTTACTTAAAAATGAGTTCATCTAAATTACTTACAAAATACTTAAGGATTACTAATTGAATTTCTTACGAAAATTCATCAAGAATCACTTACTAAAATTCTTATTAGATAATTACTTACAAAAACTCCCTTATTATTTATTACCTCAAAGTCCCGGAAATATCTGGAAGTGGTCATTCTATCCGTTCCTCTATAACATTTAATACAAACATATATCACTATTATGCATGATTATGAAATCATTTATGCACATTCATGTATACTGAATATGTATGATAATCGTTCATGATAAATTCCCAGGTTGCTTAACCTTAATCTTTTCATGTTATCAATCATATGAAACCATATTCAATTCCTCAATCCAAATTTATTTCATAACCAACTTTTAGGTCCACTTTGCTCAATTATTCTCATTAGGAAGGTGAGGTAATTAGATAATACTTCCTTCTAGAAAGTTTTTCCTCTTTTTCTTAAGTTTCCAATGATACCAAGATCATTCCATTTGATTCAGTATGCTGAAAGTTATACTCAAACAATCTGAGATTGTACTTAAGATTCAATAGAATTCTTATCTCAACTTCCAAACAGTTTCCAAAATTCTTATAGGCAGAATTAGAATTTAATGTCTTCATAAAATTTGTGTTATTTCTCTAGTTTAATCATAATTAATAATCATTTCATTCTGAGGTCTACAGATCAAGATATAGTCCAATTACCAAAGTACGTTCAGTAAAGATCATCCCAGTTATCATACTTCAGCACAGTCACATTTCCATCTTAAATTCATTAATCAATCCACTTCAGAAAGTCCAAACTTTTTTCCAAGATGAATATCAATGTATTATGAATCCATTGGTTTAATAACCAAGTCATTTGAATGTTGGCTGAAGAATTTATAACAAAAAGATCAAAGTATGTTAAAAAATAACCTCCTTCGAATAAACAGGGAAGTCGCGATCGTGTACCTCCACGACCGCGACACTCCGGGTAGTCTTGCAAAGTCGTGATCATGTACATGCATGCCCTCGACACTCCAGGTGGTCTTGCGAAGTTGCGATCATGCACATGCACTACCGTGACATTCTTGGTGGACCTACGAAGCCTTCTTCTTTACCTTACCTATTTTTTTTCCAGCTCTTCCCAAAACAAACTTTTAGGTCACTTCTACACGATCATTTTGAGAATGAAAATGAAGAATTTAGACCAAACTTTCTTCTAAGAAATTTTTCCTTTACATATCAAGTTTCTAATGACACCAATTGTGTGTTATTTAGTTCAGTAGTTTTAAAGTTATCTCCAAAACACTATGTACTGTTTACCAATGGTGACATAATCCAAAAACTCCACTTCAGGCCAAATTTTGACACATTTAGTGACAGAAATCAAATTCAACTCCTTCATAAAAGTTGTAGATATATCTTTCTAGTTTAATCTAGATATAACTTCATCGAATTTGGATATTTACAGATCACTTTATGCATTAAAAACATATGTATATTTAGTAAAATACTACATATATCATATTCCAATGACTATAACCCTTCACCTGGTTAATCATATCGCCGAATTTGCTTCTTCTTTCACCACCCACACATGCATCAACACCATTTATGCATGCAGCAATCCACAAGTATGAAAATATACACCATACATGCATGCATCCATTTGAAACATTAAAACATGCACAAAACTTACTTGTCTTAAGTTTCTCTCACTTCAGCAAAAATTTGGAGAGCAACAGATAGATTTTGGTGTTGGATTATAAAAGATTTTGTAGCAATCAAGACCCTCAAATGGAAGAAGGCTCACAAGTGTAACGTGGATAAGCCAATAATACCAAAAATGTAGAATTTACGTGTTTAAACAATGGATGAGCATGAAGGAAGATAATGTTTTCGATGGAGACAAAACAAAGGAGTTGCAGAAACTTTCTTACCCAAAAACGTGACTAGGTGGCTCCATTCCTCATTGACACATGTCCTTTGGCATGTCTTACATTTTTCACCCATTTAATTTGTAACATCCCATCACCGATGTGAAGGGTAACATGGCAATTTGAAATGGGTTATGTGTGTGTAAACATATCTCAGCGTGATCATGCCTAATATGGCCTCCACTTATGTATAAATTGTAATTTTTGTATATGCACATGTTTGTACATGCGTTCATGACAATGCCCGGCATTTGTGTTTATTGTGAAAAATGTGAAATTTGTATTTGGAAAAAAATGAATTGGAGTGATTTATGTGTATCTTACATTTTTAAGGACTTTTAGAAATTCTTTTAGAATTTTTAGGAGAAAATGTCCGGTCCGGAGAAATTGCCAAGTGACAGATTGATTGGCTTTCTGGTAATGGAAATGACTGTCCAATGGCACTGAAAAATTAGATACATGATTTTAGGATTTATTACTTTGAACCATTGGAATTTGGAGAGAAAATTAGACTAGAAATTAAATTGTTTTGGAAAGGAAATAAATGAATCCTTAAAAACATGACAAATGACTCCTTCTTTTATATGCTTAAGGGTTACATAAAAATCTTACCCTAGCAAGCTTCCACGACATTTCTTGTAAGTTAAAAAAATGAAAGATGATTCATGCACTTGTTTTCTTCTCATCCGAAACTCCTCTCTTACTCTCTTCTTCTATTGGTCTTTCATTGAGCCATGTAGAAGACTTTGGATGGAAAAAGGGTTAAGGTTGATTGTCGTGTATGTGAAGTGAAGAGGAGGAATTGGTGAGTTGGTGAAGAATTGGAGCTTGGAAGCTAAATAAAGTAAGTATCTTGTTATGTTGGTTGCATGGAACAATTGTAAAACTAGTTTAGAGGTTAAATGTTTGATATGCCTAGATTTTGTGAAGATTATAGATGAAAAATGTCAAAAAATTAGGTTTTGGAAAGTTTTTGGGGCTTGCACGTCGCGACGTACTCATGCTCATGTCGCGACACACGCATTTGTGTACGCCGCAGCGCGCACAAACGTGCACGTCGCAGCGCACACAAGCGTGCACGCTGCGGTGCGCACAAGCTAGCGCCTTCGCCACGGCGAGCCTCTGAGTTTCGCCGCGGCGAGAGGTCTTTTACTGTACAAACAGATTTTGGTTTTTAACCATAAATTGAGATGTAAAGGTCCAAATGAGGTGATTTGTGATTTTTTGTAAACTAGAGACATGGGACTACAAGTTATCTGAAGGAATCAAATTTCTATTCAGTCCTTAAGATGTTAAATTTTCTGGAGTGAACGTGGGTATAGTGTGTAGTCTTTGTTTTCGCAATAATTGGACCTAGCGAGGTCCGAATTGAGTAACTGAAAATATGGTGATAGGAATTTTTGGGAATAGTGCTAGGAATGTCACGAACATGCTTTGTACACTTTTTAAATCGTTACATGTGCATTATTAAATGTTTCTGATTGGACAAGGGGTAATATGTGAATATTTTG
>JANIHY010129775.1:0-12686 GCA_027479065.1 Erythroxylum brevipes
GTCATTACACTTAAAAGAGAATTTCCCCCAATGAATGTTTATTAATAATTGCAATTTTATGTCGAGGATCCATAATAACATGGTAATATTGGTGACCGAAACCAAGGTATTTTTCCTATTGAATTTTCAGATTTAATTATTGTTTCGATTAGAGATTTTTCCTTTGATTTTCTTATATTTTCGTGAATCAAAACCAACCCCCATTTTTGTTATTTGTTCCGTTTAAACTTGCTAACCTTTACCGTTAAAGATTCCTCATGGGAACGATATCCGCTTACCGCTACTACATTAATTTGTTTTAACGGAAGTGATTTCTCTTATATTTGGTTGCAGGCGACAGCATCACCATAAGCACACCAAAAATGTAACTGCAAAAATTAATAGGTCAACTGCTAATTATTTTTCTCTAACAACTATATGTTTGTCTCCAACAACCCCTCCCTTCTTTAGGATTCTATCTCATTTAGGATTCTTACTTTCCATACTATCTTAACTTTCAAAAATACTACATATTCTAAGAGAATGGAATCATATATCAAGTCAACTTCTTTATTACGAAGGATATACATATTCTAAATCAACTTCCTTATCAAAATAGATATGAAATATATCAAAACACAAATAATACCCAAAATAATAAATAAAATAGCTTAACAATCTTCTTCTTTTGGTCATTATTTATCACATCAAAATTTCCCCTTGAACAAGAAAAATGGAAACTCTCCCTGAATTAACAATAATAATAATAGATATTAAAATAATTTTTTAATATTTATATATGAATACAAGTTAGGCCTTAATGTTTCATAGTATTCAATTGAAATCCTATAATAATAATAGATATCCAAATAACATCAAGGTCAATGTCAATTTTCAAGTCAAGAGTCAACTGTCAGCAACAAAGTTATAAATACCAGTTGAAAAGTGTAAGCAAGTTCTTATATATCTCCCTTGGGTAAATCAATATCGAAAAAAGATAGTGATCATTGGAGGAAGCTGAGGTGTAGGGACGATTGGTGATAGACGGGATACCAAAGAGATGAAGTGACTGATGATGATCAGAACGAAAAGCCAAACAAGCAGAAGATAGAGGCTACATCGGAGAAAAAAAAAAAAGGCCTTTGCATCAAGCTATAAATGTAGTTAAAACTAAGACCCCAACATGATAGCAAAAAGTGATTTCCTCTCCTTTTTCTTACATCTATTTTTGATGTACTTCTCTCCTAGGAGATTAAGAAGTGCTGGGAGTGGTTTGGCCCAAAGAAATATCAATCTGCAGTAACCATGATTAAGGTATTGTCTCTGTCGGGAGACACACCTCAACTGAGAATACACTTTTTTGGATTCTTCTAAAGAAACTTCACAATTAATTATCAAGGCTTATGTACTTTAACTCTTAGAACATAGCTCTGTGATGCTTTCTGTGATGACCATACGTCATCAAAAATAGGTGAGGGAATGTTGTGCCAAAGTATGCTCCACCAATGTTGCTTTGATATTTTGAATGAGGGTAGTATTGATCGTCACATCTTTGGCAGTAAATCTTGACAATGCTTGAACATGGGATATCTGAATAACCTACGGGAAGACATGGCTGTCCATAGTAGTAAACCTTTGGGCATCTCCCAAAGTCATAGTTTTTGTACTTTTCAAGCATAACTACCATTCCTTTGCTAGTTAATACGTATTGAGCTTGAATGCTTCTGCATATTGGTAGCTAATTCAACTAATGCATTTTGTTCCTCCTTAGAATCTTTTATGGAATAGCTAGCTAATAATGGATGATTTCCTTTCTTGATTTCATTGGAAAACCAAAAGTGCAGATCCAAAGCTCTCATCACATGAGGTAAATTACTCATTTTATTTCTTCCTATTACATGTAGATACCTTCAAACAATAGATTAGAACTCTTCATCACTCAATCCAAAATGTCTTAGTAAACCCTGAACTGATATCACCTTCTTGTCCAATTCAAAATTGAATATCTCAAGTCTCTGTAACGTAAACTAGCAAGTGCTACCTCCTCGTTAAGGTTCCCCAAAGCAAGCTATGAATTGTTAAAAAAATGAACAACATATGACTACTGAGGGCTATGCAAGAAGAACAGAGGATATTTTCCACTTCTAAATGACAAAACTTGGCCCACGTATTACGCTGCAAAAAGTACCAAAAACCACTCAACAAACTCATATAGCCCACGATATAGAAAGAAACTAGGATAAAAATTGAAAAGTCTTCAACCAAGCATCAACATTTTCCTAACATAACTCCAAAAATCAAAATCCAGAAGCAAAACTCTTAAATCATCAATCAGACCTTATTTTAACATCAAATATACTATTCAATAAGTAAGGAAAAGCTAGACATATCCCAATCACCTAAACCTTAGAAAACCCAAAAATTTTAGACGTTAACTCCTTTGAACCCTTGCCAAAAATAGAAGTGTCTGGTTGACACAAATTAACTAACTTATTTCATGGAAACCAAAAGCAGAAAGGAAATCCCCAACTGAATTCATAAACCCCAAAAATATTTCAAATTTAATCAATCTCCCCCCTCACATAAACCATGTGACAGTATAAAAACAACCATTGTTTAGCAATAAAAAGAAAATGAATATGAAGATGGTATGATGCATAGGTGGAAAGGGTAGAGGATCAACAATGAAAAATAATCTTAACTTGAGATGAATTGCTTATATTTCCAGACATGAGTGACTCCAAGAATCTATTTTCCACCTCTATTTTGAAGTGGATTTATTTCTTGATTCACTTTTCATGATATCAAGCTGATGCACTATACCCAAGCTAAGTTATATGTAAGTACACTTGCTTTCTAGGGCACTATATTTATATAACTCCAACAATCTTCCACTTGTCCTAAAGCAAATTTGACATAAAATTTGACATATCCCTCATCCCCATCCTACTAGGTGACCCTCAAAACTCTTTTAAGATAGTGTTTTCATAAATGCATCAGTAAGGTTTTGCTTTGTGGGAATCTTTACCACATTCACCTCACCACATTTTATTATCTCCCTTATAAGATAATACTTTCTCTTAATGTGCTTGGCAACTTTATGATTTCGAGCTCTTTTAGGACTAGCCACTGCCCCACTATTATTACAATAAAGTGTAATGCTCTTTTTTGTTTCAGGAACTACCTCTAAATCATTCAGGAACTTACAGAGCTAGACTGTTTGAACCTTAATCCTCCCTTAATTGAACCTCTAAGGGTTGAACTATATGTGAAAGATCCGATCGGTACTTCCTCAGCATCGATACATGAAATACATTGTGGATCTTAGATAACTCCGGTGGCAAAGCTAACTTATAAGCTAAAGGCCCAACCCTCTCAATGATCTCATATGGGCCTATGTACCTCGGACTAAGCTTGCCCTTCTTACCAAATCTCAAAACACCTTTTCATGGAGAAGCTCTAAGAGACACCTTGTCTCCCACTTCAAATTCCATCTCTCTTCTGTGAGCATCTGTGTAGCTCTTCATCCTATCTTGAGTTGCTTTAAGCCTCTATTTCACCAGTTTAATCTTATCCACTGTAACCTGTACCAACTCAGGTCCTACAAGCTTCCTTTCTCCTTCCTCATCCCAACAGATAGGAGTTTTGCATCTCCTACCATACAAAGCTTCATAAGGTGCCATCTGAATTCTCGAGTGATAGGAATTATTGTAAGCAAACTCAATTAAAGGTAGGTGATCATCCCACGAACCTTTAAAATCCATAGCACAAGCTCTCAACATTGCCTCCAAAGTCCGTATCATCCTCTCCGATTGTCCATCAGTCTGTGGATGGAAAGCTGTACTAAAATGCAATTTGGTCCCCAAAGTCTCTTGCAAGCTTTCCCAAAACCTAGAGGTGAACCTAGGATCTCTATCCGAGACTATCGAACTAGGAATCCCATGAAGTCTAATTATCTCATCCACATATTTCTTAGCCAAGGCATTTAAAGAATCTGTTTGTCGAATTGGCAAGAAATGTGCTAACTTAGTCAATCTATTAACGATCACCTATACTGCATCATGTTTTCTACTATTCCTCGGTAATCCCATCGAGAAATCCATTGTAATCTTTTCCCATTTCCATTCTGGAATCGGCAAAGGATTAAGCTTACCTGAAGGTGCTTGGTGTTTAGCCTTAACTTGCTGGCACACTAAGCATCTTTTAACATACTCTGCAACATTCTTCTTCATTCCCTTCTACCAAAAATGCTCTTTCAAATCTCGGTACATCCTCGAACTCCCTGGGTGCATTGCATAAGGAGCATTGTGTGCCTCATTAAGAATCTCATCCTTTAGCTCTAACACGTCTGGAACACATAATCTGTTGCCCATAACCATCAGTCCATCTTCTCTTATCTCAATCTCGGAATGTTTACCACTTTTAAGTTCTCCTTGAAGTTTGCTCAAATATTCATCTTGTTCCTGCAATTCCTTAATCTTGTCATTTAATACCGGCCTTACTCTAAAATTTGCCAACACATACTCAGGTTCAACTTGTCTCAATGTCACATTAAGTCTCGCTAATTCCTTCAGCAAAGGAAGGTACACCGTTTCCAAATGTGCTATCGTGGACTTCCGACTCAGTGCATCTGCTACCAGATTAGCTTTCCCCGGATGGTAGTCTATCATCAAGTCATAATCCTTTAACAATTCTAACCATCGTCTCTGTCTCAAATTCAACTCTTTCTGGCTCAACAGGTACTTAAGACTCTTGTGGTCTGTATACACCTTAGTAGTAACTCCATACAAGTAATGTCTCCAAATCTTCAATGCAAAAATTATAGAAGCCAATTCCAAGTCATGTGTCGGATAATTCATTTCATAAGGCTTTAATTGCCTAGAAGCATAGGCAATCACTTTCTCCCATTGCATCAACACACACCCTAAACCCTTCCTTGAGGCATCACCGTACACAATATATCCATCATCACCCGAAGGCAATGTCAAAATCGGTGCAATTGTGAGCCTATTCTTCAATTCCTCAAAACTATTATGACACTCCTCAGTCCACACAAATTTCTAATTCCTCCTTGTCAATTTGGAGAGTGGAGCAGCTATAATAGAAAAGCCCTCCACAAACCTCCTGTAATACCCGGCTAAACCCAAGAAATTTCTCACTTCAGTTACATTATTCGATACTTCCCATTTCACAACCGCTTCTATCTTCCTTGGATCTACGTGCACTCCTTTTTCTGAAATTACATGTCCATGGAATGCCACTTCTCTTAGTCAAAATTCACATTTGTCGGATTTGGCATACAACTCTTCCTTCCTCAATGTCCCCAAAGCAAGCCTCAAGTGTTCTTCATGCTCCTTATCACTCTTGGAATAAACCAATATGTCATCAATAAAGACTGACAAATTGGTTTAAGAAGGGCTTGAAGACTCTATTCATCAAATCCATAAAAACTGCAGGTGCATTCGTTAACCCAAAAGGCATAACCAAGAACTCAAAGTGGTCATACCGTGTTCTAAAAGCAGTCTTTGACACATCAGTCTCCCTTATCCTCAACTATTGATAACCCGATCTCAAATCTATCTTGGAAAATACTGTTGTCCCTTGCAATTGGTCAAACAAATCATCTATGCACGGGAGCGGATATCTATTCTTAACAGTGGCATGATTGAGCTTTCTATAATCCACACACATTCGCAATGACCCATCTTTCTTCTTTTAAAAGAGGACCGGAGCTCCCCAAGGTGATGAGCTCGGCCTAATATAACCCTTCTCTAACAAATCTTCCAGTTGCTCTTTAAGCTCCTTCAATTCCGCCGAAGCCATTCGGTAAGGCAAAATTGAGATCGACATAGTACCTAAAAGAAGCTCAATGGGAAACTCAATTTTCCTAGGTGGAGGTAGTCCTGGAAATTCCTCGGGAAAGACATCCGAGAATTCCTTGACTACAGGAATATCTTCTAACCTCCCTCTATCTGCCTTCGTGTCTAACACAGAAGCCAAAAATGCTTCACACCGCTTCCTCATCAGGCTCTCCGCTATCATAGTCGAAATAACCTGAGGTGGGCTGACTTTTCTATCTCCCATAAACACCACTTTTTTGCCATTCTCTAACTCAAATTCTACTGTCTTCTGCTTGCAGTCTAAGTTGGCATGATACTTTTCTATTGTATCCATACCCAAGATCACATCCAATCCCTCCATCTTCAAGGGCATCAAATCTGCCACTAATTTTCCTCCACTAATACATATCTCACAATCTCTATGAACCTGAATAATAATAATATACTGGCCGATTGGGGTACTTACTATCATAGGAGTATCCAAAGGGCTCAAATTTCTCCTATGCACAGTTCTACCCGATGACACAAATGAATGGGTAGAACCCAGATCAATCAAAGAAATAGCATCATCATCAAATAATTTAACCATACCTGTCACCACTTCTGGAGCGACCTATGCATCCTTCCGTGTCATTGCAAACACTCTAGCTGATGCTTGCCCCCTTGATCTTCCTGGAGGATTTACTCTCTGAATGGCCTCAGAGCTACCCACTTCAATTGTGGTCTTCTATCCCACTGTCTCTATCCCCTTAGAAGCTTGCATCTGGGATCTCTCTCTTCTTGTCGGCTTCCGACACTCCCTGGCAATGAATGCGTGCATAATTTTTTTAATTTATCAAAATAAATATTCACATATATGTGAATATACAATGATGCATGAACATGAATTATGATTCCCAATTTCTCTTTAATCTCTAATAAACACCATTTTAACCCTAATTCAAGTAACAAGATGTTACAATTCTCCCCTCCTAGCAAAAATTTTATCCTTAAAATTTATACCTGATGATTCAAATATGTGGGGATATTGTCGGCTCATATGATCCTCAGTTTTCCATGTTGTTTTCTTAGTCGAGTGATTTCTCCAACGAATTTTCACCAATGGAATCACTCTGTTTCTTAATTGTTTTGTCTTATAACCCACTATCTTGATTAGCTCCTCAATATAACTCAAATTGTTGTCAATCTTAATATCTTGAGCCGATAATACATGAGTAGGATCAAATCTGTTTCTTCTTAAAATACTTACATGAAACACATTATGCCATTGAGATATCTCGTTAGGTAAAGCTAATTTATATGCTAAAGGTCCAATCCTCTCAATGATCTCATAAGGACCAATGTATCTTAGGCTCAACTTGCCCTTTTTACCAAATCTCAGTACACCACGCCAAGGCGACACTTTCAGAGATACTCTGTCTCCAACATTGTATTCCATATCCTTTCTATGCCGATCCACATAGCTTTTCTGTCTATCTTGAGCTGCTTTTATTCAAATCCTAGTCAATCTCACCTTCTCTATAGTATCCTGTATCAGTTATGGACCCTCAATCATTTTCAAACCTTCCTCATCCTAGAATAGAGCAATCAACATTTCTTGCCATACAGCGCCTCATATGGTGCCATCCCAATGCTGCTATGATAATGATTGTTATAAGCAAACTCAATCAATGTTATGTATTGATCCCAAGTTCCCTGAAATTTTAGAACACATGCTCTAAGCATATTCTCAATAGTCTTGATAGTTCTCTTAGTCTGTTCATCTGTCTGAGGATGAAATGATGTACTAAAATTTAACTGTGTGCCCATAATTGATTGTAAGCTCTTCCAAAATCTCGAAGTAAATCTGGGATCCCTGTCTGACACAATAGACACTGGAACCCTATGCAGTCTTACAATCTCAATCATATACCTCCGAGCCAACTATTCTAGTATATTGTTCTCCCATATTGGTATGAAATAGGCCAACTTAATTAATTGGTCCAGCACAACCTATATTGCATCATTCTGCCTCGGAGTCTTAGGCAATCCTATTATAAAATCCACAGTAATTCGTTCCCATTTCCATTCCGAAATAGGTAACGAATACAATTTTCCAACTAGAGCTTGATGCTCAACCTTAACCTGCTGGCATGTTATACATTTAGAAATGAACTCTGCTATTTGCTTTTTCATTCTAGGCCACCAAAATGTTGTTTTAATGTGTTATACATCTTGGTAGTACCAGGATGCATAACATTAGCGGCCATATGAGCTTTTTCTAAGATTTCCTCCCTCAAATCATCAACATTAGGCACACATATTCTTTGCTTTAGCCACAACGTATCAGCTCTAAATTCAAACTTAGAATTTGTATTATTCTTAACTTTCTTAATCAATTTCACCATTCCAGGATTTTAACTCTGTACTCTTCTAATCCGATCATGCAAAATTGGCCTCAGTTTCAATGTAGCTATCAATACTTCATTTTGTTCTAAATTCAACTCCACATTATTGTATCAGGCTTAGTAACCTTAATAACTGAATATGAGCTACACTAGTATTCGACTTTCTACTCAAAGCATCAACCACTACATTAGCCTTCCTCAAATGATACTCAATCGTGCAATCATAGTCTTTCAGTAACTCTATCCATCTTCTCTGTCTCATGTTCAGTTTTTTTGGCTTAACAGATACTTCAAGCTCTTATGATCAATATATATCTTAAATATCTTGCCAGATAAGTAATGTCTCCAAATTTTCAAAACAAAAACTACTGTTGTAAGATTTAAATCATATACCGGGTAATTCATCTTGTGAGACCTTAATTGTCTCGATTGTCTCGATGCATAGGCTATAACCTTGCCATGCTGTATCAATACACATCCCAGTCTCTGATGCGATGCATCACTATATATCACATATCCACTGGATCCTGATGGCATAGTCAACACCGACGTCGTAGTCAATCGATGTTTCAACTCTTTAAAACTTCTTTGCCACTAGTCATTCCATCTAAATGCCACATTCTTCCTTAGAAGTTTAGTTAGAGGGGCTGAGATTAAAGAAAACCCCTCGACAAATATCTGATAATAACCAGTTAATCCAAGGAAACTCCGGATCTATGATACATTCTTTGGTGTCTCCCATCTCATCACTGCTTCAATTTTCATTAGATCCACCTGAATACCATGCCCCGTTACTATATGACCCAGAAATATCACATGATTCAGCCAAAACTCACATTTATTGAATTTGGCATACAGTTGTTTTTCTCTCATAATCCGCAAAATTATTCTTAGATGCTCAGCATGTTCCTCATTGCTTCTTGAATACACCATAATGTCATCAATGAACACAATTACAAACTGGTCCAGGTAGGGTTGAAACACCTTATTCATCAATTTCATAAATGCAGCTGGGGCATTAGTCAACTCAAATGGCATTATTAAGATCAAAATGCCCATATGTTGGGCACCATTTCTAGAACCCAACCCTTGCGAAAACGTGATACCAAACATGCTTTCTCAATCGACCTCTCATTTTTTTCAATAAAACTTTTTCAAATCAACACAAAAGCCATAAAAGTTCATGTAGAGATAGATACATGTCTTAGGAATCTATCGTTTTAAGAATCACTTCATTTGGAGGTTGGACAAGGAAGTTATGATCAAAAGAGTCCAACATGTTTGTGTCTAAAATCCTTTTGTACCTATCTTGGCGTAATTATCATAACTTTTTCTACAGATGTCGTATTGAGTTCATTCTTGGACCATTTGAAAGTAGACTTCAATATTACAACTTATATGAAGACTACAAAGTGAGATTGTCTTTAAAAGGGTCAAAAATCACAATTTATTGTAGTTGTCCCATGAATGTCTGTTTAACGAACATTGTCGGGGAAAGAAGCCTAATTTGGTCGCGAAGGTCCGTTTAACGGACATCCATGTCCGTTTAACGAACATATACTGGTTTAGGAGTGTTTTTCCATCCCAGAATGTCCGTTAAAGTCCGTCTAATGGACATAGGGGTTCCCCAAACCCCTCCAAAGCCTCTCCAATCCTTCCTACATCCAATATAACATCATATTTACTCATAAACTTCCCAAATCCAACTCTTCTAGTGCAAACTCACTTCATATCAATTTAAACACCAAATTTATCTCTTAAAACTCTCAATTCTCAACCTATTTGATTCATCAAAACCACACTCTCTCATCATTCACCATAGTTGTCATGTTCATATTTCCCATACAACATCATCACTTATAATGCTCATATCTCTCAACTCTGATACTCAAAATTTACATACTTTAAAGCGTCGGAAAGCTAAGAGGATAAGCTATGAGCTTCCTGAAGACAACTCTATCTAATTCTATTAAGATTATTCCAAATTTTCCTTTGAATTCAGAACATAAAATTAACCCTTATGAAATACTTGAAGTTTGTCCCAACTTCACTTCCTCTATTACACATCACTCATAACAACTCAACTACTAATTGGAATTCATCCAACTCTCATCATCCACAAAGATCCTATCTTTCCTTTCCACAATATCCCACTTATATATATCTATAACAATAGCTTATGATCAAGATTCATCATCTCAATTTGGTACTTCCTCAAGTGCACCTAATTACAATTTAACCTCATCCATAATTAATTCATATTTCAACTCCACCTCATCTTATAACCAATTAAGTTCCAACTTTTCTTCATCCACTCTTACATCTTAGCTCATTTGACTTATCACATTTAGCTACATATCATCATTCATAATTCCTATGTGTCTTTTCCATAACATCTCACTGATGTGTATATATATATATATACACACATATATACCAACCATTCATGCTCAACATTCATCATCATCATCCATACATCATTCATAATTCATTAACAACAAAATAAGAATTTTACAAAACTTTAATAGCATTCCAAACCATATTACATCATCAATGTCAAAATCCAAAGACACAAAAGATACATAAGCTAATAGTTCTCGAAATACGACTAGAGCCTTGTGTTACATGAAATGACTTCAAATACAAAATATGCAAATTCAGAGTGAGGCCTTGCCTCTCTTTCACTCGATGTCTTGCCTAATCACCTGGAGATGGGAAGGAAGTGGTAACATGCTTATAACTGAGAAACAAGCAAAACCATTGAAATTATTCATTTATCATAGAAAATTCTTATTGAATTTAAGAAAAACGTAATTCTCAACCAATTCACAATCATACAAATCATGTATGCATCAACTTAACAATCCACAGATGCAATGCACAACAATTGGCTTGAGGGTTCTGTGGAACAAAACGAAGAAATTGAAGTTTACTTCATAAACGAAATGAGTCCACTTTTCGAATCTCGTGCACCACAAGCGGGCAACCGGGAGAAGGCTTTATGTCGACGTGCACGTGACTACAAAACGGTTCCTCTCTCACCCAAACAAAAGCACATAATCATGGTCGAAATCAATCATTCATAATTTCATATTCTCATACTTTTTCTTCTTTCCATTCAAATCAAAATGCCATGATACAATTTAATGGCATAACATGATCATATATCTCAATGCATTTTTTCACATTCATAACAATTCAAATCCAATCAAGTAAGCATAGACACAAATATAAGCAAATTCCTTAAATCCTTGAAAAGCAATATATGCCCATTGATGAAGTAATTGAAATCATTTCATTCTTGTGACTTGGGAAAAACTTTAATAGCTCATTATTCAATTATAAACATGAAACTCACCTTGAATTTCCTTGCTTAATACTTGTTCAAAGAGACCTCTCCCCTTGCTCCTCTTTCCTTCCTTGATTTCCTTTAATATTGACAAAAATCTCCAAATCAATAGGGATTCCAATTGAGAAACCCATAAGACATATTCACTAAAATTGATCTTAGAAAACTTAAACCCATACATTCCTTAAGCTTCATGAACCAAAATCTTTCTAAAAATCCAATAAATCAAACATACTCTTACTTTGAATCTTCACCAAATGAAGAGTTTGTTGGCTCTAATGAAAGCTCCCATCTTCTTCTTCCTTTTTCCCTTCTTGAGCAACCTCAAATTTCCTCTTGAAAGTCAAACAAAGTTGAAACCCTAGTTCTTTCTTCTTCTTCTTCTTCTTCTTCTTCTCTCCTTTCTCTCTTCTCTACAACTCTCTCTATTCTGAAATATATAAATATATATGTAACAATATTTTGTGCTTATACTGAAACAATATTTTGTGCTCAACTTCCATACAAAATTGAAATTCTTCAAGACTAAATTAGAACTTGATTTCATTAGATAAGATGTAGCCCTATTTCTCTAGTTTAATCCAAATTACGAATCATCTCATTTAGATAACTAGAGAAAAAGTTATGGCTAAAACACCGAAGCATACTCAGTGAACATGTTCCAACTACATTTTTCCAGCTTTCAACTTCCAACATTTCATATATAATAGTTCTAACTTATAAGAAAAGTTTGGGGTGCAACAGAAAAAATAATAAATATTATGATATTAATGAAGATGGTGAGATGGTGAATCCATCCAGAATGGGATATTATTAACTGTATTTCCATTCAAATGCTCTCGAACCTTCCAGATCATCTGAATCGTTGATGATAATCATAATGGAACTTTGTAGAATGTTTGTTGTTTATAGACATGGGCCCTATTTTGGACCTCTAATTGTTTGTAGGCTCTATCCAAACAATTAATGCCCTATGCTTAGGTAATCAGGTTTCCAATTCTAAATTGGAAAGAATTTATATATAATAAATAAAGAGCTATCTTTAAATAGAATAATATGATAAGTAAGATATGGGAAAATTTATCTACTATCTATACATGCATAAATCTTTATATTAATGAAAATTATTAT
>JANIHY010129806.1:0-12682 GCA_027479065.1 Erythroxylum brevipes
GGCTGCAAGTGGATAAACTACAAGGTTGCAATGAATGATCATTAAAATATTTAAATATTTAATAAGTTAAAAATATATATAAATTAGAGATTTTATCTTCAAATTATCATTGAGAACTTTGAAATCATAACCGTAAAATTCTTTTACTGCTAATTTTTGAGTTAAATATTTTTAATTTATAGATTGAAATAAAAAATTTTGAGTGAAAGAAATACACCTAAATATTTTAAAAGAATTTATAAACACAAATGTTAACTTTTTAAACATGGAAGCCTAAAGTCACGGAGAGCGGTACGCCCAAAGTCTCTTACATTTCTCTGTAAGAACTAAGAACCATTAAATGGGGCTTAATAAAAATGTTGAAATGAGAGTTAATAACCTTTGGATGATATTTTTACTTGTACTTAGTTATTTATTTTATTGTTATTATTATCTTTATGTCTATTTTTATTTTTATTTTTTAATTATTACTACTTCATCATTTGCATCTTTTTATTTTATGTTATTTTTCATGCGGATTTATCAAATATATCATGTCTATCAGTTAAGAATAAGACTACGTACTTCTAAACTTTCATAAATTTTACGTATTAGCGAGACTTCTACTGAAATGTTGTTGTTGTAGTATCTCTATATTCGGTTTGTTTTTTCGGTTTGATTATTTTCAATGTGAATTATTGACTATATTTTGTAAAGTGTGCATGAGACATTTTCATGCTGTTTCTATTTTTGGTTTTTCACTCCACTGCTGTTAATCTGATGTCTATCCCAAAAATTTATGAAGGTAGTTGATAAATCATAAAAGGACGCCTATGAAGTATTTAAGAAATTGAAAGTATGAGAATTTGGTTGCGATACAGTGGTATTTTTGTGTAGACCTTAACCTCAAAAGTAACTCGGTATGGCAGTGATCAATCAAGTGGTTTGAGCCTTAATGGCTGGCTATGTATCGTCACTTAATATAGTATTCCAAGTTCTGGAAAGAGGGGTATGGCGCTATCACCGCTTAAGACGAACTTCTTTGGTAGAAATCCGTCTTCTGTAATGTCAATTCTGTTTGCATTTTTGTGTTTGTGAATCATTAGCATTCGGCATTTTAATACA
This sequence comes from Erythroxylum brevipes, assembly GCA_027479065.1. Classification (NCBI taxonomy): domain Eukaryota; kingdom Viridiplantae; phylum Streptophyta; class Magnoliopsida; order Malpighiales; family Erythroxylaceae; genus Erythroxylum; species Erythroxylum brevipes. The sequence goes on from JANIHY010129806.1 coordinate 1,105, forward strand.
AAAAACAGAAAATCCCGTTCCTGCAATCGTGACGGTATCCAGAACTAATCCTACAAGAAGAGTTTCTGAAAAGAAACATTGGTCTCAAAATGCAATAACTTGTAAAATGAACATTATGGTAGAATAAATATCTTGCAGGAATTAAGGAATTACACAATCCCATTGACCACTTACTAATATAGTTCATGTGCGGGAGGGTTACATCTTTTGATAGGACGCTAGTTTCCACAGAATTAGAGCCGTTTACAAAGTTCAGGAAGTGTACATCCGATCACAGTAACAATTAAAATTAATGAATGAGGCTTTAGACCTAAAAAGGATGGTCTCAGAATAAACTTCGAAGGGCATCACTACTGGGATTGTTTAGGTATAGAGATTTTCTGAGAAAATAGAAGAATGCCTTTTGACACCATTTCCGGATCAAATAAAACCAACAACTGAAATTTTCCAGGGGAAGCCAGTACAAAAAAAGGACGTGAAGTCAACAAATTTGGATCAAAACCAGACGATTGATCATGTCAGAGATGATAAATCACTTCCCAATATCTTTGTAGGAAGAAAAGCCTCACCATATCTAAAGAATTGAGAGTTGGAAACCTGTTTATTTCCCAGTGACTTCTTTCTCATTGTTGCTGCTTTCTATGTTGTTTTGCAGTTCAAGTAACTTCTGATGTTCCTCTGGAGACTGTTCTGCTTTTATTGCAGGCGCAGCTTTAGGCTTGTTGCTTGTGGACTGCTGATACATAATCCCACCAAGCATGCAAATGAGAAGCCCTACCGTCCCAATAAAGGTTGAATGTTTGTCCCAGATAACCAGGTTGATTATTACTGTCAAGAGCTTATTGACTACACCAAGTACAGTATACCCTGTTGCCGAAATTGCCTTCCGACAAGAAAATCCAAAGAATGAGATCGCCAATCCAAACAAGCAAGACAAACCAACTGGTAAGATCACATCAAAAGAGTACCAATATGCCTCATGTACCATATCATGCTTTATCTTCTTAAGTTCCCCCATTATAAGTAATTCCAAGGGAAAGAGTAGGAGGGCCTCAAGATTGTTGTATAACACAAGTCCCCATGTATTCAAACCGATGGTCATAACAACATGCTTAATGTACACAAAATCTACAGTCATGCTTATCAAATAAGCTACAGCCCAGGCATATGCTGTAATGGTAAACTGGTAATCAGTGAGGACATAAAGCACACTTCCAGCAAAGATGGTTCCAAGAGACATCCATGTCTTGAATGAAGGCCATGGTTTGTGTAAGAACAAAGTCTCTCCTATTGCAACAAAGAAAGGGACTACTGAACGAAAAACGATGAAAGTATCAACATTGGCATGAAGTAACAGCTCACTGTTGGTAAAAAGTGAGAGGTAAAACATGATGGCAGCAGGGAGGAATCGCCACATGGTCAGAAGATCAAGTGAATCATGCTCAAGAAACTTCAACCAACCACAAATAAAGACTCCAGCAGCACTAGTGAAATACTGCAAAGCAGTTAGTGCTCCAGGATAAGGGAATTTCATGACAGCCCACTTGTTAATTATAGAGAGAAGGCCTGCTGAAATACAATATCCAGAAGCTACACCAAATATGGAGGTCTGCTGGAGCAAGCCACTGTACCAGGTGGCTTTAATTTGATTACATATTTGATCCTCAGTAACTTTAGGATTCTCCTCATCATTAGACATCTGATAGGCAGCAGTTTTCCAGACATAACAAACCATAGAGTCAGTTTAGAAGAGTCATTATGGACTTTCCTAGTAACAATTCAAGAAGGGGAAAACTTGCAATCATTCAAAGGCCATAATAGACACAAAACAATAAGCAAATCTAAGATATCCTGTGGTGAATGTGATAAAATAAAGATTTCCACAGACAAGTTCCAAACAGGCTTGGGATCAATCTTATCCTTAACAAGTCACAGCAAATATCCTAGGTCTTGAAAAAGTAATAGTAAAAAAAGCCTTTGAGTTCATAACAGGGTATTATCATCATCTGAAAATAAGCTCCACTTTTAATCTGCCAACAATGACGAATGACAGATTATTGAAATACATAAATAGTGAGAAGTCCCCTGAGAAAGTGAGAATGGTCTTTTCAAAGGATATCAAGGACTGCGTTTGATCACATAAAACTACTTGGACATTGTAGAGACATTCAAATCATAATATCAAATTGTTGGATAAAAAAACAACAAATTGATAAATAAGCATGACTTTAATCCTTATTTAATCACTAATAGCATGACTGCCAAGTATTAATATCACATTCACATAACTATTACTGCCATAAATATAAATATCAAACTACAAAATTTCCTCTTCCAGCAAATCTTCAGATAAAAAACGTGATCTTTCAACTTTTTTCCAACTGCTAAAATTCAGTCATGTATATATATATATATATATACACACAAAGCAGAACATGGAAAGCCATCAAAATACTCGACAATTCAGCAAAGAAGCCTCACATAACTAGCTAGATTACTAATAAGACACGAGTTTAACTTCCACTTCCTCGCCTCTCATAACACCAGTAACCACTATTTGGACAAATTCCCTGAGCCCATTTCTCTAACACAACTTTTTCCCTCATCCAATGTTCCCAATTCCCATTTCAATTCTCAGACATATTATCTTACTACTGAGCCTAATTCACGTTCCCAAATATAAATCCACCTCTAAACTTGATATGACAGTAAAGGGATCAAGAATTGAAATCTCAGCGAGAATAAACTCTAACAAAATACAGACTCAGCGCAATGCATTAGTAAGTACCCTTGCGCTCCAAGTTTCCAGAAGCCTCGATTTTTCGCGCCAACCAAACAGAAGAAACACTAACCCACGAATCAAAAGAAATGGAAGCAACAATGGAGAGAAAAACTACCTCTGGATCTCGCAATCTCTGGCAGATTTGGCTACGCTCTACACTCTTAGGTTGTTTAAGGAAGAGGGTAGAGTGAGCCGCAAAGAAGAGCAACGAAGGGATTAAAAAGATTGGAGCTTTGGTTAGCGAGGGAGACAAGGAAGGCTTTTTGTATTTATTTTTAATTCGATTGAACAAAAGCTGTCAGCAAGTAACTGAATCAGCAAGTTGGCACTCTGTCTAGGAAAACTTGCAATTTGACTCATTTAAAATTTTAAGTTAAGAGTTTTAAATTTATGATACACGAGACATTAATCAAACACGTGTTCTGCTACCTTCCCGGTTACACAATGGCGAAACTTTCAACTTGCCATCCTTTGAAACACCCCGAATTCTAGTAATCAAACTCTCAACTTGCCATCCTTGGTCCTGCCTAATGTTATACATTCGCGTAATAGTCTTCCTTCTATGGATGAGTCATTTAAGATCCCCATATGGGCTTCACAGACTAGATCACTGGGTAACTGAGGAAATAGTTGACTCTTTACATGTATTAAATTTTAGTGTGAGTGGTTCAACACTCTCATCCCTTAATCAGAGGTCTCGAGTTCAAATCTTAGGAATGGAAAAATTTATTTGGCCAACACTTTACCCCTTATAGGCTGACCCGATGCGAGCGAAGATTAGTCTGAGAGTAGCTGGCTTAAAGACACCTTCTCATAAGTTGAGACCTGACACCTCGCGAACTTACCAAAAAAAAAAAAAAAAAATCTTATGTACTTGCTTCATTTCACACTCAACTTATGAGATGTGAGGTTCAGAAAATGACGAAGGAGATATCTGGCAGCAGTCTATCGCATTCAAACCGAAGGAAACGTTATGGTTTATACCAACATAAAGAAACACACGGTTAGAATTTTACCTTGCATCTGCTGCTAAATTTGACTCTTTGGGACATCTCCATTGTAAGGTTTTATGTTTTGGTCAGTGCTTCCAGCTTGTTCATACAGTCTTACGTTAAGTAGAATGAAATTAAAACCTCGTTTAACGTAAACCTGTAGTAATCTTATAACTCTTTCTTTGGTTGTTCGTCGTTAAGCTCACTTTCACATTCAGACGCCACCATTCTTTTTCATTCGCTCAATTTCAATTAACAAAATTCTAATTAATTGATTTTAAAGTTAATTTCAACTCAAAATTTTTAAAAAATATTAAAAATTGATTTGAAAGACATAATTTAAACTCAAATTAAATTTTTGAAAAAATTTTTATAGGATATAACAATTGTAGCAAATTTAAAATTGATATCTCTCAATCGTAAAATTCTTATATTATATTAAATTATAATTTAAAATTGAGATCTCTCAAATTTTAAATATAATACTAATTTTATGATAAAAAAAACGAACCCATCATTTATTGGACGATTTTTAAATAAAATTTTAACCAAATTAGTTGACAAAAATAGATTATATTTTGTTATAAAATTTCGAAATAATCAAAAAATTTAATCATGCAAATGATGCTTTTGGACTATTTCATGTTTGGATCCAAAGAACTTTGGACTCATATAAAAAGAGATCGGGCGGAATTTATGAAAATTCAATTTCCTATATCTTAAAGATTAAAATCAGATTTTACAGAACATATGCTTAGCAATTGGGCCTGTTTTGCTAAAGTCTAGGGCCCAGATTAATCGGGCCAAGTGTTGGAAATTTTGAACCCGATCAGGCCAGGGGTTGGGCTCTGGCTAGGACTGGTCCGGGTTATCAGGCCAGGCCCAAAAAATTAAGAGCGAGAAAACGACGTCATAAACAATATTTTTTAATTGTGATTATATTTTGGTGGTAGTACATTTAAAAATTGCAGTAATTTACTGTTATTAAGCATAAGTTCCACGTCAGACTCACTCACCGCCTAATTGAGACAAAAGAAGCCAATATCAACCGTCAACTTCTTTAAGCTCTGCTACTGCCTGTTCTTAGATTATCCAGATTCAGGTAATTCGCTTGGTTCATGCAAATATTGACGGTGTCACTTGTTTCCTCATTGATTTGTAGTTTTTCAAAGGAGGGTTTCCTATAGATTCTGTTGTCTTTTGGTTTTTTTCAATGGTCTCTGTTCAGATGTAGATCCCACTCTTTTAATTTAATGATTATTGATTAGTTTCCAGTGGCTTGGTCAAGGTATTTGCATCTGTTCATGTTTTGGCTTTATGGCCTTTTATTTCTTTATTGGATTCTTTTCTTCGATGTGTAGTCATTATCACAATATAATAATGACATACATTTGGATTAATGTGAAATTTCTCCTTTTTTTCTTTCCACTTGGCAAATTTTCTTCGAGTAATGATTGGTTGACATGGGCTCTTCTTCATCTTCTTCATATTTTTTTTAATAATGGTTTCTGACGCAATCTCTCTCATGATTTAATCATTCATGGAGTTCCTCTTCAGGTGCATAAATAATACTTGGTCTAAGGTTTAGTTTACCTCCTATAATTTTGTTTCAACCAAGCATATTGTTCGAATTTGGTGGGTCTTACCCAGAAATTCAAGACCTTCCCACGTTATCTTTGCCCTTCTTTAACAGTGCTATTTCGTCTGTTTTCCAGGTGAACTTAGTCCTCCAGCATTTTCTTTGATTTGGGTTCTGAAGTAGAGTTCCTGATCTTTTGCTTGGTTGCCGTTTCTGGTTCTAACCAGTGTTGTTTGGTAAAACATGGTTCTTGGGTTGAGATCGAAAAACAAGAAAGGCAATTCGGTGCAGATCGATTACTACATCCACGTACAGGAAATCAAGCCTTGGCCACCTTCACAGAATCTAAAATCAACTCAATCCATTGTGTTCCAATGGGAAAATGGCGATCGAAATTATGGTTCTTTCATTTCCAGTTTCGAAGATGGGAAATTTGTCAGCGAGTCCTTTAGGCTGCCAGTTACATTATGTTGGGAAAACTCTAAGAAAGCCAAAAGTTTCCATAAAAACTACCTAGAATTCAACTTGTATGAACCTAAGAAGGACAGGGCAACAAAAGGTCAACCTTTGGGATCTGCTGTTATAAATCTAGCAGATTTTGGAATCATTGAGGACAATGCAATTATAAGTACGCCAGTCAGTTTGAAGAAGAATTATAAGGGCAACGTACAGCCAGTTCTTTATATTAATATTCGTCCACTTGATAGTGAAAAGTCCACTTTGTCTAAAGGGGTCTCCTTGGAAAAGGATGGAAGTGAATCTGTTTCGGAAGTTACCAATGAAGATAGTGAGATTGCATCATTTACTGATGATGATTCCTCTTATGTTGTGGAGTCTAGCAAAAGTTCACCAGGTCAAGAATATCAGGTACTCTTTTCAATTGTTACTATTTCACTCATTGGTCCGTTCTTTTATTGTTATGTTTCGCAAGCTTTGGTGATTATAGCTGTTAAATTGGAAGAGCTCGCAAAATGTGTCTTAAAACATACCGAGTAGCGGTACTTTTAAAGAAACTTGGGTTTATGAACTTGAGATCATAAAGTTTGAATTCCTAATTGAGTATAGATGTTGAGTACTCAAACCTCTGACAACAATTTGCCATTTAACTGGAACGTAAAGAATGAACTCCAAGCCAGCCATTTCATACCTATGTATGGTGCTGTAGGAGCTATTGTTCATTCCATTCATCCAAATATCTCCACATTACTACTACTTAAATTGTATTCTTATTATTGAAGTTTAGAGGACCAGCAATATTAATACTTTCCTTGATCAAGCTTCCTATTTCTTCAGTGAGTAAATAGCAAGTTACATGAATATTACAGAATGGACAAAGGTCAACCCCATATTCACGTGTAGCACCTCCTAACACAGAGGAGAGTACAAAATCAAACCATGCAGGCTCTGTGGAGACTTTTGCCAATAAAGATGCAAACGGAAAAGCTTGGTTGCATGACAGCAGTGAAGCAGAGTTGGCTGTTACCAGTACATCTCACACTAATCTAAGTGGTGTAGAAAGAAGGAAGCAGCAATCCAATGGACAGGATAGGGATATTTCAGCGGGAGATCAACTAGATTCGCAGGAAAAACTTATTGATAAATTGCCTCATGATGCTATGCCAAAGCTGGTACAGTTAAGGAGTAACACTCTTGCAATGAACAGGACTGCAACTGCAGTACAAGCCAATACACGCAGAGATAAACTCAAGCATCTTAAGTCTGTTCAGTTGCAATTTGACTCAACTGAGAGCATTAAGCCGATTAGCGATCCCCTATTCCTTGAGAATGCAAAGAAAATTAATTTTGCCAACAATGCACGAAAAACTGTTAGAAGCAATTCTTCAAGTGAACGAGAATCTTTAGATTACAAAATCAATTCAAAACCAGCTGTTGAAATTAGAGATAAAAGTGTTGGTGAAGCTGCTGATGCCAATAGTGGCCTTAATTCTGTTGATGCAGAAAAAAGTTATTTAGTAAATAAAGTCCAGATTATGAAGAAGGTGAAAGAAAACGATCTTACTCAAAATATACGGGCAGGTGGTACCATTAACGTGCCAAGTGGTAGGGAAGAACCGAAAAATAGATTGTCTGGAAACAATGTGGAGTTGGAATCTAAAGTTGAAATCCTTGAGGAAGAGTTGATGGAAGCTGCCGCCCTTGAGGTTGGTCTTTATTCAGTTGTTGCTGAGCATGGAAGCTCCACAAGTAAGGTGCACGCTCCAGCGAGGCGTCTCTCAAGGTTCTATTTTCATGCTTGCAAGGCAAGATCCCAGGCTAAGAGGGCCAGTGCAGCTAGAGCTATCATCTCAGGATTGGTTTTGGTTTCTAAAGCATGTGGAAACGATGTTCCAAGGTATGCAGCAATACCTGTTATTCTGACTTTAGAAAAACAAGCTTACAATATGACTTCTGTGAATTAATACAGATCACTAATTGATTAAGTGAAATAATATCCCCTGTAATTGCTAACGAGTAACCCTAAAAACCATTTCTGACGCTTTCAGTAATATAAGTCTGCTCATTCAAGGATATCTTCTGAGAACATGGAATTGGAGCATACTATAATTTATATTCAGGTGTATAAACTGTTGCTTGACCATCATATTGTATTTTTAATTATAAGATTAATCAAAAACTAACTTTCTTGTGCATGTTGGTTTAAAGATCCTATCTTCTTTGATCAGATTAACTTTCTGGTTGTCAAATTCAATTGTGATACGAGCAATTGTAAGCCAGACAGCAGAATCTAGAGATGGAAAGGCTTGGCACGAGTCCTCAACGTATGAAGATCCCAAAACCAATGGAAAAGAAAGTTGTGATGAGTGGGAGAAATCTCAAACTTATATAATGGCATTGGAAAAGTTTGAAGCATGGATCTTCTCTAGAATCGTTGAGTCAATTTGGTGGCAGGTCAAATCTCAGTTCTTTGCCAATTCTGCATTGAGTTCCCAACTTTCTAGATACTCTGGCATGTGGACCATGCTCACGCAATTTTTCCTTTTGTGTTCTTCAGACCCTGACTCCACATATGCAGTCAACTGCACTGAAGGGTTCAAACTCAAAGAAGCACCACTCTAGAAGGAATGGACTGGGGGATCAAGAACAGGGGAATTTTGCAATTGATCTATGGAAGAGGGCTTTCAAGGATGCATGTGAAAGGCTTTGCCCTATCCGAGCAGGGGGCCATGAGTGTGGCTGCTTGCCTGTCTTAGCTAGATTGGTAAGCTTTTAAATTTTTAATTTTGTTTCTCAGAGTAGAGTATATGTTCTTATTTTATGTTAATTGAGAAGGAGAAGATTTTCAATTTTGTCATTCTTAAGCATTCTTTTTCTGAAACTTGATCTTATAGGCATGCCACTAATGAGTGATAAGTGTAAATTTCCAATAGATTTTGAAGTGTATTCATTAATATACTAAACAAGATTGTTCCTCACTTCTAAGCCTTACCCTTTATGACCCTTGAACCAATTTTAAAGGTTTTATTTTGCAAATCAATTTCTTACTGCCTGATAGAAAAATGACATTTTTTATGTTCTTACTAATAGGTAATGGAGCAGTTGGTTGGTAGATTGGATGTGGCAATGTTAAATGCCATTCTTCGTGAATCAGCTGAAGACATGCCAACAGATCCAGTTTCGGATCCTATCTGTGATCCAAAGGTTCTTCCAGTACCAGCTGGAAAGTTTAGCTTTGGGGCTGGTGCACAACTGAAAAATGCAGTGAGTACTTAAAATGATTGTAAGGTTGTATATTGCTTGGAATTTGTATTATGGTTATTTTATACATTGTATAATGCTACGCTATGTACCCCAAGTCTGGATATCAGCCCCTTGGTTGCTTGGAAAGGCTTGTGAACCACAGGGTCAAACTCAAGCTTGCCATTCAGAGGAGTTTATCCTGTCCTGTACATTCCAACTTCTTTCAATCAATAGTCCCCCTCATTCTATCCCCCATGAAATATAGCCTGATAGTAGTCGAACTTGGTTCACCTCTTTTACATTTCGATCAAGGAAGTCGAAAATCAATTGATAGAAATTGCTTAAAAATATGGTTGGTGTAATTTCTGTCTTTCTGTTTCTATCTGCATTGTTATCAGATCCGTTATCCAAGTTGAGAGAGATAAATTGAACAAGTATGGCCACCCCCTATTGGGCTGTACTATTAAACCTAAATTGGGGTTATCTGCCAAGAATTTCGGTAGAGCAGTTTATGAATGTCAAGTAGGGCTAAATGATAATTTAAGTAGAAATGGTACAGTTACTTTTTCAAATTTGTAAGAACTGGTTCCTTAACTGCTGATAAATTCTCTGTGATGTGGATGATGGAATTAGTCACGAAAAATCAGAACTTCTTTGTTTTGATTGAGAAATCTTTTCCTGTTTGTTTATTTCTCCAGGTTGGAAACTGGTCCAGATGGCTTACAGATTTGTTTGGAATAGAAGATGATGACTCTCTAGAACACCAGGATGAAACTAATGTCGGCAGGTTAGAATGTGAGGCATCCTTCAAGGCTTTCAATCTTCTCAAAGCATTGAGTGACCTAATGATGCTTCCATTCGAGATGCTTGCAGATAGGTCTACTAGGAAAGAGGTGTGATCCTCGCATACATTTTTTCTTTTCTCTTATGCCTTTTGCGTCATTGTATGTATCTTAGGTCTCCCCTTCATCTATAATTGTAGGTATGCCCAACATTTGGAACACCATTGATCAAGAGGTTGCTGAACAATTTTGTCCCGGATGAATTTAACCCAAATCCTCTACCCACCGCAATTCTTGAGGCCCTGGATTCGGAGGTTAGTCCACCATTATGTTAGTCATTCTGCATTGTCCTCTCTAGAGTGACTGATTTCTTCTTGATTGATGACTTCCTTTGACTGATTATTATGACTAACTTGAGTTGTCACTATGAATTAGCTAATGTATTCTCTGGTCTTTGTAATACTATTTTAGGATCTTGTTGAGGAAACGGGGGAATCAATTAAAATCTTTCCCATAAATGCTACTCCTACAATCTATTCCCCACCTCCTGCGTGTTCATTACAGAACATTATAGGAGACTTCCGAAGTCAAATGTTGAAGAGGAGTGGATCAACATTGCTACAAAAATCATATACGAGTGATGATGAGCTTGAGGAATTGGATTCACCTATGAACTCCATAATAACGGACAACTCTAGGACTTCTCCTGCTTCTTCAACAACCTCAAGTTGGATGGACAAGGGGAAGTGGAGCAGAAAAGTTGTCAGATATCATCTCCTTCAGGAAGCGTGGAAGGATAGTGAATAGTGTTAGTTCTCTCTCTCCCTTCCTCTGTTTTGTATACAGAAGCACGAGTTTAATATTTATCATGAATAGTCAATTTTGTTTCATTTAAGAGGTAAACAGAAACTGGCAATTTAATACCAGAATAAGCTTATTATTTCTGTTGTCACTAAAGCTATAAGATCGTGTTAATTAGTATAGTATCGTTTAGTTTAATAAAGGTGCAGCGAACCATATTTACCAATTTGTATCTCAGTGAACTGTGGTAAAATGCAGTTCACGATGTTAACGAAGTTGAGTGAAACCTTGGTTAATATGTTCCACTTCAAGATCACATTGTCAAAAAACCATTTTCTCTACAAGCAAACTTTTCCCAGATTCATAGGATCTACGTTTCAGGTTTTAATGTTTTAAGTGATGCTGGCGTTTCTTTTCCAATGTACCCAAAAGGAAAAGTCATCTAGTTATCCTAAAGCTCTGTAGAATTGATTATCTTTTGAATGGAATGGAAGTGATAGGACTAACAGTAAGTAAAAGAAGCCAGGATCTGCAATTTGTACCATACTCTTGATCGAAATCAGCTATCGCTTTGATGCTAATACACTCTGGAAATGGAAACTGGTAAACATTTACTTGTGGAAGTTTGCAATATAGCTGAAGGTAACTATAAAAGCTCCTAGGTCTCACATGCCAAATTGTTGGCGTGCATGGAGAGGTACCACAGGGATTAATTTATTTATTTTTGTTTTTGAGGGAACAGGGATTAATTTATTATGATTGGTCGACTATGAGATTTATTTTAAAATTTTTAATATTGGTATAAAATATAAATAATTTATTGACTCATTTATTAAAATAAAATAAATATAAAATTGTTTTTGAAATAAAAAGTGCAATCTTGTACAATAATACATGAAAAGGATTATTCCTAATTCATAAAAAATTAAATTAGATAAATAGA
>JANIHY010129897.1:0-12657 GCA_027479065.1 Erythroxylum brevipes
AATAATTAATTAATAAATTGATCAAATAATTAAATATTAACCATTAAAGTAAACGAAAAGCCTTTGGTATTGGGAAAGCATAAAGTGCTTAAATAAGCCCATTTCACTAATCTCTTTGGTCCATAGACCAAACCAACAACACGTAAACATATCTTATACTCAATCCGGGAACCTGTCCCTTTCAGCTACCGGTGTTTTTCTTGAAGAACAAAAGGGAAGCAGAGCAATTGAAGAAATGGAGAAGTTGATTGTGGGTTTAAGGTCGATATACAGAGCTGGGTTTTCTAGATCTTCCCGTTTCGCAGCCGCTATTGCCCATCAACATCAACATCACCATCGCTTGACTTCTCGATCCCTCTTCTCTTCCTCCTCCGTCGCAACCCTTCCCAGATGCCTCCCTTCTGGTACTTGCTCCGTCTTTCTTATTCGGTTTGCTACTCTCTCATCTTTGATTAGTGGGATTTTTTCTAATTCCAAATTTCGAATCATGTTCGAGTATCCATGGAGTCCATTAGTAACCAAAGATGTCGACTTGATAAGTTCTTCCTCGAAAATGAATTCTCTCTTCTTTTACTTCTCAGATTCTTTTTTAATTTTCTAATATTTTTCTGAATTGGTGATGTTCTAGAGCCGTTGTTTGTTTTTGCAGTCTAACATGTAAGTGATTGCGGGGCATAGAATCTCTCTCGAACTGAACTAATATTATTGCCTATTGGATTGTGTCATCATTGTGGGATTAATGTTATTGTTATTAGCGTTTCATTTCTTTTGCGGAATAATTTTTGGTAACGAAAGAGTTGGTACCACAGATTATTATCCAATTCCTCTAACCTGCAAATAAGAAGAGTTTTCGAAAGCATTATTCAAATTTACAAGTGATTTGTGTTATTGAATACAGCAGTTTATATGTCCATATTGTAGTGACATGTGAATTAGTTCATTTTTATACTCGTGAAAATTGCTGTCTCATGCATTGTTCTTACAATGCAAATATGTGCAGCTTTCGGGTCTCCTTTGGCGATGGGTGTAGGGAGTACTCGGTCTTTTAGTGCGGATGTTTCTCACATGCCCGACATAAAAGATCCAGAAGTTCTGATTGCTTTCAAAGACTTGATGGCTGAAAGTTGGGACGAGCTTCCCAATTCTGTCATTCATGATGTGAAGAACGCTTTATCTAAAAACACTGATGACAAGGCAGGCCAAGAGGTGTTGAAAAATGTTTTTCGTGCAGCTGAAGCAGTTGAGGAATTCAGTGGCATGGTAATATCTCTGAAAATGGAACTTGATGACAGCATTGGATCCTTTGGAGAGGTAGCATGAACTTATGGAAATGTATAACTTGTTTCCTTTTGTTTCTGTGTTGGTGATTCTTTAATTTTATAGTTTTGCAATTCTTCCATAGGATGTGAAGCCCTTGCCAGATGAGTATGCTAATGCACTCCACACTGTTTTCCAACGGTATAATGACTATCTGGGAGCATTTGGACCTGATGAAAGTTATTTGCGAAAAAAAATAGAGACTGAGTTGGGATCAAAGCTAATATACTTGAAGATGAGATGCAGTGGCCTTGATGCACAATGGGGAAAGGTATTAATACTTGATTCAATTGTCTGATACTGCAGACATTGTAATGGCCACATTTCATCAGTGTAGGTGAACAACTTATCAAACATATTATCAATGACAAATTGTCTTGTGAAATGAGCAGAATGATTGAATTTCCCCGTTGCTAGGAAGTAGGCTATTAAATTTCTAACACCCTCTTGAGCTATTCACCTAGGAGGATTGTGTTCCGAAAGTTGTTTTAATGACCAAAAGGATTTTCAATGTAATGTACTTGTGGTGATACTTCAAATTGTAACATGCTCACTCATTTCTAACCGTGTTTTGCCTTCTGGTTCCAGGTTACTCTTCTTGGCACTTCTGGTCTTGCTGGCTCATACATCGAACAAAGAGCTTAGTGCTGGAGTTTGTGATATAATCTTGAATTTGCTGAGTTTTGGAATAGTTTGAGACACGTTGATGTATTCTCTCAAGGGAAACCTTGAATCTGGATTTCATGCTTTTCTAAAATAAAAGGTTGTATGCATCAACAATTTGGTGTCTGTTTGAGCCTGGAAAATTCTTTGATCTTTATCAATAACTGTTTCACCCTTACGGAATTCCAACCAAAGTGCCCTTATGATACTTTAGGAAAGGTTGGGTAATCACTACACAGAAACACAGTAACCTGTTCATTTGTATAATTTCGGTGCCTCAATTAACGGTAATGATAGGCAGTGTATTCATATAAACTATAAAGTGATATCTGCTCTCTCAGAGCTTGAACAGTTGAATAAAACATCTTGGAAAACTATCACAAAAGTCCTGAAGATGCAACAGGCCTGCTAGTGCCAGATGCAACGTAGCTGGAACTTAAATTTGTGAAGCTCAAAGATTTTGATCCATACGTGAAGTTTAAACCTCTAGTTATGAATGAGGGCTCAAGATTGGCCTTATCTTCATTCAAATTTCACTTTAATCTGATCCTTAATTTAATCAAGTTTGATCAATGTTGGTGTTACTGTGACAGACAAGCATCATCCAAGAAAACAGTTGCTCGTTCTATTGTCGACAGGATTAATCTGAACTTTAATTTCATGAAATGGTTTCTCAGCCTTTGGGTGCATGGCACACAAGAACCACAAAGAACATAAATGTTTAAAGGGTTGGACAAATCTAACAGAAAAAGAGAAACTAAAAATCATCTGTAACTCAAAACTTTATTTCTCGGTTTATGAGTTGATTCCATAGGCATATGTTTCCCGAAGATCATATGGAACTTGTTGAAGACATCTTCACAATCCTAGCTCCTTTACGCCACGACCATGATTCAGAAGGAGATTTAGGCAAAGGAGGAAGTAACACAGCCTTCTTGCACAGACCAAATGGCCACCCCTCGCAATGACAGAACTCCAATATTATTGATCTTCTTGGACATTCGCGAAACTCAAGCCCTTTGTCGCTGAAACAGCGGGAGAAGTTTGTCTTCACAGACATGAAAGTTTCCCTGCTCAAAGCGCTTGAGCAACATGAAAAACAGCTCCCAACAGAGAAAAACTCATCTCTTTCGTTGTCTTCACTTTCGTCTTCTTCATTCTGGTCATTTCCCTTTCTCAGTGAAGCCTTCGGTGTCACGAACAACTCTCCTGTCTTCGGAGAGTAAACCCAGGAAAAGCTGTCTGTCAAAACAAAAGACCTCTGTCTCGACCTCTCCATAATTCTACTACGGATTTCTGAGACGATAATCTGAAGACAGAAAAAGAAGAGGTAGCAGCAATCATGAAACAAACCTGAACTGGCAAGGGAAGATGGTAAAAGTTAAGAGGTGTAAGTGTGTATACTTCCTGTTCATCATCAAAGTCAGTCGCCGGATAATCATGCTCAGGGCTCGAATTTGAAAGCCGACCACCACCAGTACTGCAATTGGAAAACACATCCTTCAAAGTTGCAACCAGAAACTTGCATTTCTTGGAAGGATTTGGTGGCTCTTCTTGATGAAAAACACCCATGGTGGGAATTTTAACAATTCTATTGGTATTAGCCCACTACAGTCATATATATGAGCCACAATCTGGTGGTGTACTTTCATATCGATGATATAAATTGACCTTCAAAGAGGTGATAATGGCCTTGCAACTTACTGAAAATACTGTTTTTCCTATACTTTGGGGTAAAGACAAAGTTAAAACAGAGCTTCGAGAGACATATGAACAAATTACCTCATATTCCATTCCAAATCAGTATCTTATTGTATCAAAGATTTGATTTGTTAGCTGAAAAAAACTATTTTGCGGACCCTCAGTTGTCAATTTATGAACATTCGTGTCTGAAAGATAAGGGATGAATTCATCATTTTCAACCATCTCTTCAGGCTCAAGTTATGGCGGAAGTGGACGTGATACCAAACCGTGAAAGGTATTAACTTGATAAGATTACTGCACTGTCTTATGGTTTAATATTAGATAAAATGGCCGTCCAGGGAAGTTAATTCGGTTAAATGGGAAGAGATTACCGAGTCGGATGAAATAGATGGCTAAGAATTAGAAGAAAGAGAAGTCGTAAAAGAACAGGAACGGATAAGGTGCCATTACTTGAATTATTCCATGGAGATGAACCTTCAACTACTGAAGTAAAACACACATCATAACAAAATTTAGTGGCTAATAAGGCAAATTCAATGGTTCTCTTAAGGGATCATTTCAGGTAATGAAAACACAAAGAAGAACAACCCCTGGCTGCATCTGGAAGTCCAGAAAAATTAAAAAAAATAAAAAATCTTTCCTGTTAACAAATTCAGACTCAAATTAGTAAATATGAAACGAAATGCTTTTAACATCCCATCCTATAAATAGACAAACAAGGGTAAAGCTTTTGATATAGTAAAGCTACTAAAGTTTTTCTGTTACAACAAAGATGAGAAACAAAGAGACATCAGGTTGCAAACATGACTATTCAGTATTCACCTATTTGTACAATCTTGCATAGCCATTCTTTCACTTCATACAGTCCTTCATAACAGTTACTTCACTGTTGTTCTGATGCTTGGAGATCGAGCAAGAGTGATATCCTTGTCCAGACTGCATTGCCATGGCCTTGCAAAGAAGTTTTCTCGACTAATTCCCCCAAAATAACCTACAAATAGGTCATTGCATCACCTTTGATGTTTTGAAAAAGCATTCAGAGAGCCAACTGCTTTGATTGTCATGATCAAAATTCTAACAAAATGTCATTGAAGAGAGCGAAAGAGAGACGGTGGTGAAGAACATGAAATTAATTGGGATGATTTTCAGCCACGGGGACGCAAAGCAACAGTTTTCTGTCAGGGTCAACTGTAAAGCAGAAGAACTAGACATGTTGTATTGTGTTTATTGTTTCTGCAATATGCCCCGTAACATAAAGATATCCCCAATTTTATATTGGTACTGTCTTCACTCATTGTATTAATTAGAGGAAAACTTTATCAAATTATGCAACGATCGACTTCATTTTATGAAGTTCTTTATATGAAAGTTGCTACTGGAGTCCAAATCTGAAGTACAAAAACGGGAAAAAAAAAAGAAGATAACGAAGCATGAGCATATAATCAGGAAGCAAAACTTTGGTAGTTTTCAATGTCCATACTAAAGAGTCTCATCAAGTGTTTATTTCTTTACAGATAAAACTGTGTACTTTACAGGATATATGTACGCTCACTGGGAACAGCACAGAGCAATGAAGATCAAGCAACACAAATCAATAAGTATGGGAATAGGAGAAAGAACAAAGTATATATACCTTTTCATGAAGTCAAATGGAAAGTTTATGAAGTTCCTGAGAAGTAAGAGAAATGAGAGACTGAAGTTTAGCAACAGCAGAGGTCTTATCAGGAGGGCATTTGGCAAGAGAAATATTCAAAAATTGAAGAGCCTCATCAAGCTTCCCTGCAGCCAAAGCGGCGCACCCTGCCCTGTAAGCTTCATCAGCGGCACGGGCATCATGAGTTGGTGACCGGACATCAGTAAACTTGTTCTTTACTTGTGAAAGAGACGGAGGAGACTCTAAAAGCTTAGTGGCACGAGCGTACTCCAATTTCTTAATGGCAGCGTCAATATCTGCCATTAAAACTTCCGGGGTTGTTCGAAAACTTTTCACTCCATCAAATACGCTCCATCCTGATCGGGAGTTTCCTTCTTCAGACCCCATCTCAGATTCACCTTCATATAAGTACCAATCCAACGTAGGTCTTTCCAAATCCTGACTATTAAACATTGCTCCATACAAAAGATAGCAATTCCATCATCCTTTCAGATTGGGTTTACCAAATTCTTCGCGTATGAGCCCAATTAATGAGGAAAAATCAAGCCTTTCACATGCTTTTCGAACTAAAATTAAATTGGGTTTTCCAAATTTTCGATACAGAAAGAAGATTGGGACAATAAGGTTACCTCTAAAGGCACGAAAGGAGCGAATTGAAAGCCTCTAGCTTGCGCGAAAAATGGCTGACAGAAGTGAATCGGACGGTATTAACTAATAACTGATAACGATTTTAGCTCTTAGGATTCATATTTCTCTCTCCACCACTTGGCCCAACCCAATTTTGGCCTGTTTGGTATGAGGGAATAGGATTTCTATTCCTACCCTATTCCACGGTAATTATAGAATTAGAACCCTTGTTTGGTTTAAAGTAAACTAAACACATAATAGTCAAGAATACCTAAAACCGACTGGTCGAATACGTAATCTTCTTCTCCCTCTAACCTTGTTCCTTTTTACAAACATATCCTTACACAAAAGCCTCCTTCCGACTTCTTCAACATGTGAAATATTTTGGAGTCTCTCTTCAAAAGTTCTTCCTCTTCTGGACGTTCGAGCATTCTACCACCAGATTGTAGGTAAGTTGTTTGTATTGTTTTGATTGGGTGATGGGTTTCGATTGAGTGAGGGATATGTTGTTCATGTGGGGATTTTATCTGGGTATTTTCGATGAATTGGTTCTGGGTAATTTGTTTGGGTTTTGTTTTTCGTATGGGTATTTCATCTGGATAATTTCAATCGGTCGATGAATTACATCGTGTGTTCTTCACCTTCTTTGAATTTGATACATCGTCGGAATCCCTCTTCACCCATTTTTGTGTCTCACTGACATTCACTCTCTACCTATTTCGTCACCGTAAAAGTCCATCTCAGCGTGCTCACTGTTCACGTGAACAGTGGATGCTTCACAGTTCAGCGTTAACAGTGATTCATGCTGAACATTCAGTGTTCACGCTGAACATTCACGCTTCATTTCAATTTATATGTTCTATTATATGTTCACTTCAGTGTCTATTTTTTTGTTTAAATCTTTTAGTGAGGTCTGTAAGTGACAAACTGAGATTATTATTTAACGAATAATGATTAACAATTCCTTATTCTCGTGACTGAAATATGGATCCTGATTGGTTTTGTTGTTTTGTGAAGTTAATGTGACTAACTTCAAAACTTGTATTCAATACAATACGAATTAATTATCTAGGTTTTCTGTGTATGGTATTTTGATTTTTAGGATTGTGATTGCAGGTGGTTGGACTATTAAATTTGGTTACTCCCTTGAGTGGAAGCGTAGTAGGTGTTTCTTCTTTACGTTGTTTAGGTATGGATTGCTATTAGAATTGCATCATTTCAAATTGTGACTCTTTGTCCTTGTGATTGATGTTTTGCATATATTTTGACTGATTGCTATCCATAGTCACTGATTCACTTTAATTGCGTCAGGAAGGAATTTTCACTAATCTACAAGCATAGCATGGTGCTGTTTTGGCCATGGTTCTTAGAGTTCTTTTGTTTCTTGCAACCTGCTATCTAAAGTTAATGATTGTAAGTTGTAGTGGGTGAAATTTTGAACCAATTAATTATTTTGTAGGCTTAAAATTCGTAGCTGCTGGCTGCTTTCTTGTAATTGACTGCCAAGAAATTGTGTCGTTATTTGATATTTAGCTATTTGAGTTTTGGGTGAAATTGCACCAAGTAATCGCTGCCATCAGTTGAGTTTTACTTCTTTTTTTTACTGAATTATTGTTCATCTATGATAGAATCTTAACCTTTGCCAGGCCAATGTTATGATCTAGGTATTTGGCTATTTGAGTTTTGGGTGAAATTGCTTCAAGTAATTACTGCCATCAGTTAGAGTTTTTCTTATCTTTTACTGAATTATTGTTCATCTCTGATGGAATCTTAATCTTTGCCACACTTGTTTAGGCTAATGTTGTAATCTAGGTCCTAAAACATCCGGAAATGCATTATAATTCTCTATATTTTCTTTCAGGCATTAGAATGACAAGACTTAACCACCAGTGTAAAGTTTGATCATACAAATTAAGGTCTGAATGCTGCTCCCTTCCTCTCTATTAAGTGCATGTGGAACTTCCTTATAATTTCTCATTTTTCTAATAACTAAACATACTAAAGTCCCAAAGCTTCGTAGGTACCAAAGCTTCTCACCTACGATGCCGTGCTACTCATGTGGGCATAGATCCCTTTTACGTGATGATGTTACTGGGAGCCTCCTCTGTGAGTTGTGTGGCATTGTCCAACCATTTGACAACTTTGAGGTTCGTACTGGTGGTATTCACGGCCCTGAAGGTGTCTTCATCCACCTTGGCTCATCAGGTACAGGTAGCGTCTTAAACTACCGAGACAAGAAAATCTATGAGGCGAATAAATTAATTGATGAAATAACCTTCAAGTTGGACATAACCAGCAGGAAAGTGGCAGATGTCAAAGAGATGATTGGTAAGATCACTGATGGGGAGTTTGGAGCAGGTGATTGGTTCTTGGTTTTGATTGGTGCTTGTGCTTATGTTACCATGAGGAGCGACAGTAGATCCTTGTCTATTGCTGAGACCAGTAGTGTGGTTGGCTGTGATTTGCATGAACTGGGCAGGATGATAATGCGGGTTGTTAATCATTTGAATATAAAGTTACCTGAATTTGATATAGTGAGTTCTTTTGAGAGGGTAGTGAGGAACTTATGGAGTTTGGGGAGGGTTGACACTGATAAAATTGAGAAGATGAGGAAACAAGGGGTATTTTTAATACAATGTATGGTGAAATGGTTCTTGACAACTGGGAGAAGGCCACTTCCAGTGGTTGTTGCTGTGGTGGTATTGGTTTCAGAACTGAATGGAGTTGAAGGCATTAAAATTGAGAATGTTGCAAGGGAGGTGCATTCAGTAGTATCCACTTGCAGGTCGAGGTATAAGGAATTGTTGGAAGCACTCGTGAAGGCTGCACAAATTTTACCATGGGGAAGTAATGTGACAGTGAAAAATGTTGTGAAGAATGTACCTCTTCTGATGCGATATATGGAAATAAAATCCATGGAAAAGAGTGATGGGAAAGAGGAAATTCTGGACAGTGTTTGGTTTGATTTAGGAGATGTGGTTACTGAATGCTTGGCGAAGGATTTTAGGTATGGGGATGATGTAGATTGTGTGGAATGTGATGATTCACGTTATTTTGAGTTGCAAGGTAGAAATAGGGTTGAGAAAGCTGACAATGATGATTTGGATACGCTACAACTTTCTCAAGAATGCCTGTCCATGCTTTATGACAAGTTTCTTGAGGGTGGTGGTGGAAAGTATTCAAAGGGGAGTGCAGTAAGTAGTAGGAGAAAGAGAAATAGAGGGTTGGAGCTTCATGCAACAGAATGGTGGGATGGGAAATCAGAATTAAGCAAGAAGCTTATACTCAAGCAAATATTGGAGATGGATGTGGGGTTTGATGTGATGCCTCCATCTTTCGTTAGAGGTTGCATGGCAAATGAGAGAAGAAGGGCAAAGATTTATGCAGCCAAGCTGCGTGTTCAGAGGATTATGAACCCATGGAGTGCTAATTCCATTGATGGTTCTAAGCTTCAGTCGCTGGAAGTTGTATATCCACAGAAGAGGAAAAGAAGAACACAAGAGAATAACCTTGATTGGGAAGATTTTGTTATTGAGACCCTCCTGCTCCATCAGGTAAAAGAGGAAGAACTTGAGAAAGGGAATTATAATACTTTGTTGGATTTACATGTATTCAATTCTGGGGTTTCATGACGTGCTTGTGCCAGTTAGCAGAGTGGTTGTGGATTACCTTTTCCTTTTCTTTTTCTTACTCGAAAGTTCTTTCTTATGAATGATTGGTCCTTCAGTTTAGAGGTGCCAAGTTACGAGTGAATTGTTTTAAGGTACATATTGTAAACCATAAGCTCAATTAATTCTTTCTTTCAACCTTTGATCATGAAGATAGAGTTTCTTGGGACTTCTCTACTTGGCTATTATTTTGATTTTCAGCTATGAATGGCAAGCCAATTTATTTCAACTGTTACATGTTCTAATATTCAAAGCAATTAAGCAAATGTGAAATAGCACACCTTGATGGATAACAGAGTCAACACTGCAAGTTGTAATATTTAAGAGAGTAAATATCAAATATCAAATATTAAAGCAAATAAGAAAGCTTGATGGGCAGTTAAACAATTACAAGCTATGCATAAGGAAGAACAAATATCAAATGATAAAGCTTTTAAGCAAATATCTCGTGGTAAAATTCAAATAATGTGAAGCACTAAAAGGGCTTTAGGGCTTTGAGAAAGAACAATGGACTTCGATATAAAAACTTGGATGCAAATTAGCTTGCCGACACCAAGGTCTTGACATGGAAGCTTTGTCTAGTATTTGGCTTTAAGCACTTGGCCTTTATAAGGTTTTTTTAGCTTGAACGAGTTTCTTCTTCTTCCAAACTCTTTCCTCTTCCTCTCCCTTATTTCCTCAAATCCAAAACCTTATAAAGGCTACTTAAAGCCAAATACTAGACAAAGCTTCTAACAAGCTTGATTTTCTTTGATTCAAAATGTCTCCTTGTGTAAGCATTTGGATGTCCTTTTTGGTTTCAATTATCTCCAAAATGTTTCTTCACTTTGTAGAGTCATGTGGTTGTTATACAATCTTATTGCAAGCTTTATGTCAACTTTAATGAAAATTTTTACAATTAAGCATTTGCCAATATGGATTCACATTACACAAATAGGGCTCCTAGCAAATTGGCTAAAACTTGTTCCCTTTTACAAATTTATCCTTTTTCAACTTCGTGATTATCTTCTCTCCCGAAGCTTCTTCCTCTTCCTCAAGTTCGAGCCTCTTTCGCGAAACTTCTTCCTCTTCTTCAAGTTCGTGATTCTCTTCTCCAGTTCCTGATTCTAGCGTTCTACGATTTCCAGATTCTAGGTAAGTTTTGATGATGAAGATTTGGTTGTGTTTTTGTGTTGATTGGTAGGATTTTTCATTGATGTTTGTCTCACGCATTTTCTGTGAGTTTCTTGGTTTTGAACA
The DNA here is from genome assembly GCA_027479065.1 of Erythroxylum brevipes. NCBI lineage: Eukaryota > Viridiplantae > Streptophyta > Magnoliopsida > Malpighiales > Erythroxylaceae > Erythroxylum > Erythroxylum brevipes. Next base: position 10,873 of record JANIHY010129897.1, read on the forward strand.
TTTTTTTGACAATGGGGGCAGATTCAAGGCCAAACTCCAATGCGGCCACGAATTTCATCTGGGTTTCTTGTTTTGTCTGTCCTTTTCTTTCAACTTTTCCATATGGTGACTTCTAGAGACGTTCAATAGATTGTCTCCAAGCTGTTTTGATTAGTAACTTGTTTGGATACTGAGGAAACGAGTGAAATCTGTCTATTCAGTAACTAAAATCTTGTTTTTCTTTTTTGGCTGGTAGTTTTAGTTGACAAAAAGGGGATTTTTAGAATGATTGACTTGTTGTCTTTATAGCTAATGAGACAGTGAGAGACTATGGTTTGACTAGAAATCAAAGTTGGAGTCTAGAGTTCTCAGTGGTGTTGATCTTAAAGTAGTGATGATTCGCTTGTGATTTTCCACGCGCAAGATGTTCAATACGTTGATAGAGCATGCAATCCGCGAATCATTGCCTTCTAATTCATAACCGTTTTTTCAATTTGGTCATCATAAGTGTTGCTTTTAAGTTCAAACTTTTTCAATATTCATAATATGCAATACCCCTTTTGGTAATGGTTGTGTTATGATTTATCTACTTTTACTGCAGTGGAGGATCTAGAGGAAGAAACTATTCAAGCTCGTCCAGTGTATGTTGCAGCTGTTGATTTGTCATGTGAGGTTTCGTTTTATCACCTAGTTGTAACTGTGATTTTTTAATAATTTTCTTTTTCTACCTCGATTTTTTGGCTAGTTATCTCTTGTGATGATGATTGGTAAACTCCATGGAATTCATAACTATCAGAAGCTGAATAATCTAATTATGAAATGATTTGAATTACTCCGAGTTCCCCTCCGAAAGTGTCTTGCATTATATATGCACGATACAAGTAACTAAAAAAATTTCCTTGTCCATTTAGCTCTTATTGTAGCAGCTCTATTGTTTTCATAGTATGACCATATTAGTTGTGACTTTGTGCAATGCTATAATTGGTGATCTTGCAGTGTCATTTGCTCTGCTGAGAGGGAAAAAGAGAAGAATTAGAGCTCTCGTTATAGTCCAACTAACTTATGAATTATGAAGTTAAGCTCTTTCGATAGCTTGAAATGGCCTCATTTTGGAGGATTTCATAAAACTCATTGGAAGCTTAGCACTATTCCTTACTTTGGAAATGAATTTAATCATTGGAAATGACCTTAATCATTGCAAATGACCTTAAAATGAATTTGCTATGTGGAATCATAGACATCTGTGGACTAGGTTTATGTAGGGGATCTTTCTTAAACTTACTGTTTGATGGCTAATGACAATATAGATCTTCCATTTGATGGAATTTTGAATTCTTGGATTCTAAAGGGTCAACTAATTTATGTTCTGTTTGCTGTTGTTTTTGCAGATTCTACTGAAATGCAATGTAGGAGATTGTGCATCCCCATTTGAAATGGCTCAAAAAGTTGTATTTGGAGGAGAAAGGGTATCTCCATTCATAAGTTATGGCTTGGAATAACTTGGCCATAATTAGTCCCTTTCATATCTACACCTTGAGGTCAATGGAGGAAACTCCAGGCTTCCAGATTGGACTTACAATGACGTGAAAAGCCTTTTGGTTGTATATAAGTTGATTAATCAATTAGCTAGTAGCGAACTGTTTTTCCTTTGGGTTTAAGCTTAGTTTGGCCTTTGCAATTTGATGAATCAAGTTATGGAGTAGCAATTCCAAATTTTTGTAAATATGCAAGTATTGTTGAAACAATAAAATTGTTGTCCAGGTTCTCATAACAACTTAAAACAAAATATGACAATAATAATAATAA
>JANIHY010130036.1:0-12630 GCA_027479065.1 Erythroxylum brevipes
GTTCGCGTCTGCCTTTGTGTTTCCTAAGTTTGTAGTCCGCAATTGTTGTAACTGATTTGTAATTGTACTTTATGGTTGCTGTAAAATATTATTAAATGATTGTATCTACTGTAAAAGTAAACTTGTTCTGCGTAATTATGAAATGACTGAAACTGCTTCCTTTTAACATGGAATAAACGGTTTTTTAAAAAAAAAGTATACCAAGTTTTACCGACCGAATGATGTAGTATGCCACCCTCGTGGGGCACGGACTCGGATATCACCAACGATATCAGGTTCGGGTCACTCGGGAGTGGGGTGTTACATCTTCTGAGTCCCTCTTTTTATAATAGAAAAGCAAGTTTTTAATTGAAAAAAATACGAAAGTAAAATGTATTACGGACTATTATATAAATTCTTACAAGCTTATGAATGTTGTAAAGATGATTATTGGACTATTGCCAATGTTATACATCATATATTGTGAGCTTTGTATTATAATTAATTTGACTGAACTAAGAAACCTATTCCATTATAAGTAGTTTTCTTATCAATTATGTAATTTGTGTTGGACTATATCTTCTTTTTTCTTCATAAGATGATAGTAAATGGAAAGACTATTATAAGGATGTTTGGTGGTGGAAGCTTCACTTAGAGAGGGATTTTACTCAGGAAGTTGAAAATGTTGACTATATGTAATTGGTTTATGGTAGTTTGAGAAAGGTGTGTGAAATAGGTGCTAAACCAAGATATAAAAATATTATTAGTGCATGGAATTTGATTCTTAGGAAGGAGTTAGTTGATAGTTTGAAGATGTTAGAGTCCAATTGAAGTGCGTTAGTTTTTATTAAATTATTAAGGTTATATGGTATAGTTGATGTATATTTAAGATCTGTTGATGGATTAGTATCATTTTTACTTATGATAAAATGACATAAAAAATAGCAAGAAAAGAGGATAATGTTGTTAATGATGCAAATGTAGATGTAGAACATGAATCAAATGAAAATACTGGATGGATGTTAATGACACTAAATAAGATGTTGAAGAAAATGCAAAGAAACATAATTTAAATGATTATAACTTATATTTTGACATTATAGGTCATGAAACCATAAACATTGATGTAAAAGATCATAAGAGTTTCGTGGTTAGTTATGGATATGCTAATGCTTACAAAATATATGCAACTTTGTGATGACGTAGTCAAACCAAGAGATATGTTTATGATTTTGTTTCCATAAAATGGTTATTATAAATGGTCTTTGTCATTGTAAAACACTTTAAAGAGGCAATTATTTTTATACAATTGTAATAAGGTTTGATTTGAGTTTGAGGATTAAGTACTCTTGCATCAAAAGATGTCTATTTGAACTATATGATTCATTTGGCATAAAAGATAGATGCTTCAAGCTCAGAACATAAAAGTTAGGTTATATATGAAATCAATCAACAAGCTAAGGCTGGTTATGCACAATTAAATTGTGAGATATTTCAAGAAAAAATTATTGACAATTTAAGCATTAAAATTAAGAAATGACAGAAGAATGCAGGAAGCAGCTGCACTTTTCAGTTAATTTTACAATGAGCAAGTATACAAGGAGGAAGGTGTTAAAATCAAAGTCAAAGGAGTAACATAATGGATATAGAAAAATTTATGGTTATATTAGTTAATTAAATCAAATAAATCTAGATTCTACAGTCAAACTTCAACTTAAAAGGAAAAACAAGAAGATAAAGTAGGGTTAAAAAGGATGCATATATGTTTTGATGCTATGAAAAAGAGGTTAAAAAAATGTTGGGACCTAAAATTAGTTTAAGTGGTTGTTTTTAATGATATCGAAATCACAATGATATCAAATATGCAAAAAGTACTATATTTAGGGTAAAAGATAATAGATTCCTTTATGGTTTAACAAAGTTTAAACGAATTTGTATATGTTTATATATTTTGTAGTGTAGTCATTTTACATCTTTTACTTCATTGAATATAGAACTTCTATCATCCTTTTTATGTTTTAAAAGGAAAATGAACGGATTTTCTTGTATGACATAGCGGCAATCAAATGCTATATGTAACATCCCAGTTCATATACTAAGGGGTAGAACCCTAGATTTCTATAATTGAGAAATAACAATGAGAGTTTAAAAAATTGCATTTCATGCTCATGCATAAAGTTAGCATACACACATGTGAATATTGATTTTTGCACACTAAAATGATTGTACACACATTCATTGACATTTTTTGGGTATAATTGATCTACAAATATGAATATACTTGGAATTGTCAATTGTAGGTGTTAAGAATTGATTTGGAGAGTATAATTATTGACTCAAATTTTTTGGTGAAAATTTGAGAATTTTCTAAAATTTTAAGGGTATTTTTGGAGTAAAAATAATGCCAAGTAGCAAAACAGTTGATGATTAGTGATAGAAATAAATATCAAATGGTAGTAGAAATTTTAATATGTTACATTAAGATTTAATGACTTATGTCATTGAAAATAGGAGTTGAAAATTGGAGACAAATGGACTAGTAGATTAAAAGACCAAAAGTGGGACCATACGAAAGTGACAAGTTTCACTACCCTCATCACTTACCTTTTTTTCCTAATTAAAAATCATTCCACGATCTTTTACTTACCCATTCATGACATACGCTTCATTTCCCTATCTTCTTCTTTTTCTTCATCTTTCTCTTCTTCACTTACGAAACTCACTCTCACCCTCACTATGTTGATTTTTATCCAACTCCTTCACTTTGTTTCTTCAAGAAGCATTATCTTCTCCTTTTTTCTGCTAAAAGACACAACCCATTTCACCTTGAAAGTCGATTTTCGTGGATGTTGAAGGAGCTAAGGTTCTTGGAGATTCTCGAAGAGGCCTTGGGTAAATCAAGTAAGCAACCTATTACTCTTCATGGCTTTGATGAATGATGCATGTTTGATGATAGTTAGAGGTTAAATGACCTAAAGTGGGGATGGGCACATGCTAAAAACATGAATAAGGAATATAGTAGATTCTTGTCTTGCTTTTACATGGGTGATGATTAATGATTCATGAATTGATATAGAGATGTTTTAAAGTTAGAATGAATCCTTAACAAATGTAGAATGAAGTGTAAAAAAATTGATTTGTGAATGGATATTCACATGTTTTATTTTTGATGTATAAAAACATGGATCATAAGTTGTTTTAAAAATGAATTGGATTAAGTATTGAAGTTAAAGAAAAGACAAGTGTAGTATCTTGAAATGGGAAGAATTAAGGTGATAGTTAGAAGTAAAAGAACAGTGAAAATGAAAATAAAGTTGAATATGTGTAGTAAGTTGACGATAAATGTGTATATATGCATATGTTTTGTTATTAGTGTTCATGATCAATCATGGACTATAACTTGTTTATGGATGATACTGAGTGGAAATGGAGTTAGAATGATGGGAAAATGAGGAGAAATTGAATTAAAAACGATAGACAAGATTGAGGTAGCGAATATAATAAGTCAAGAGTTAGAATCTGGAAAATTGGAAGAAGAGTCCTGATTGTGCTTCTGTGAAAGTTCATCGCGGCCAACTCCTTGGGTCACCTTGGCCAACTTGTAGGATTTCCTCTCAGGAAAAGTTCACCGCGACTAACTCCTGGCTTCGTCGTGACCAACTTTCTTGCACAACTTAAACATGCTTCCGTATTTTGGCAATATATTGATTTATAGTTATCTAAATGGTATTTTTGATTTAGATTAAACTAGAGACATAAGGCTACAATTTTTATGAAGAAATCTAATTTTAATTCTGTCTCCAAAATTTCAAAATCTGATTTGAATTTGTGTATAGAATACTGTTACAGTTTAAGAATAGTCCAAATTATTTGGAGTACTGAACCAAATTAAATGATCTTGGTTTCATTCAAAACTTAAGACAATGGGGAACATTTTTCTAGAAGAAAATGTTGCCAAATTACTCCATTTTTCTTTTCAAAATGTTCATGAAAAATTGACCTGAAGGTCTAGAATTTTTGAGATATTATAAGAAGAAATGAGAGTTGGGATCTTGTATGATCATGTAATGTTAGAATAACATTAGTGAATGAAGTGTTAATCCCAAAGTACCAAAGGCATGAATATAATGGGAATGAAAGATGTTCATATGATTGTAGTTGTGATTCAAAAGAGATGCGTAATGGGTATCAAGTAAAAGTGAATAAGAATTTGATATTATGAGAACAAATAATGCTAAAAATGAGAAAGTGCTTAAGTTGTGAATTTTGATAATATACCTAGGATTGTCATTGATGATGCATTATATATAGTCCATATACATAATTGCGAATAAATGAATAATTATAATTATGTTAAGACATTAATGTGTGTGTGCAATGTGTGTATTGCATAATATTGATGTGCAGGATAAACGTCCACATCCAAACATTTCCAGATCATGGAAGCTAATGCTAATCTAGAGCGTACTGTGAGTCGACCTCGATGGGTTTACTTTAAGTGTTTGTTCTTTTTAAAATTTGTATCGAATCACTAATGAATGTGATTGTGATTGTACTGATTCCAGGCATTGAATGTCCCAGACAGATGATGCATGTGATAAAATATTAGAAGTGCTCCTTGTATTTGAATTTGTTGAACTATGTGTTTTCTCAACTTAAATGTTGAATGCCAGACCAAGTTTCGAAGAAAAGTGTGAATGTGTATATAAATGAAATATGTGTATTCTCAATATAAATTTTGAACGTCAGACTAAGGTCCAACGACATGTGAAAGCAAATATGATTGAGTGATATTAAGCACTTTTAATTGACTGAATATATGTGATGCATTTCATTACTTGAATGCATGAAAGATAAAAGCAGTGTGACCAGAGTTACCAGTACAAAGAGCTTAATGCTCAGATTGTGATAAGAGCCTCTGGCTCAGCTGTGAATGTACTCAGTATCCAGTAAGGCATATGGGACATTATTTGATACAATTCGGTACCCACTAAGGGATATAGGCTAGTAAAAAGGCACTCGGTCACAACAATGATAACAACTGAAAGTGAGACTTATGAGCACTGCATGTGCATATGATAGTTATGATTTAAATAGTTGACTAATTTTTGAATGTGATATGTGCTGAATGTGAAACGTGAAATGAATGCTCAAATGATATGCAATGATTCATGATTATCAATGAAATGATGTGAATTATATGATTATATGAATTGTATGTATTATGTGATCGAGCAAGCCATCGAGGATGGTCACTCACTGAGTTTGCAAAACTCACCCAAATTTTGCAATATTTTTTAGGTTCAGAAGAGTACCCCATTAGGCAAACAGGAGTATACCCACTACATTCAAGTAAGAGATAGAGGTCGGGATCAGTTCGCGTCTAGATTTTTATTTTTTATTTCTGTATCAATTGTATATTCATCAATTTATATGCAATATATATTTGAATATTTCTATATGTAATAACTTTCCAAAGTAGAAATATGTTGCAAATGAGATTAATTAAAGTGTAATAATAATAATTATGTTTTTGATGTTTATGAAATAAAAGTATGGGCCCGAATTTGATCACTAATTTTTGCGTACGTGTTTGATAATTTTGAAAATTTTGTAGTGAGTTTCAAGTGTTTAACTGATTGACTATTCTAACATGCCACCCTGGTGGGGTACATGCTCGGACATCACTCAAGATGTCGGGTACGCGTCTTGCAAGAGTGGGGTGCTACACTATAACTAAAACTTCTGAACATGAATTTATATCAATTTATGTAATGCTTTGAAATTCATTATCTTCTTTGCTTTGTTTTAGTTATATTTTTTAGCCATCAGCTTTTAGGAGTTGCTCCGTCATCATCATCCTTCACGCACTTCAAAAATATCCTTTTTTGAGTCGATTGAGGTAAATGATTTTGTCATTTACTAGGTTTTTATGTAATTGGTTTAATTTGGGTATTTTTTTTTTAGTTTGAACTTCCCATTTGAACTTCCTACATTTTTAATGTAAATGGCCTGCACCAATTGAAAATTTTTGTGACTGATTTATAGCACCTCAAGGGGTAATCAAGTACAATCGTTTGTGACCTTAAATGAATGTCACAAAGTAAAGGTAAAAACAAGTTGATTTTTGGCTAAGACAAGAACAACAAAAATCTGGTTCTTTGACTATCTTGTAAAGGTTAAAAATATGAAGTTTTTGGTCATTTAGCAAGGTTGAAGCCAAATTACAGAGATGTGTGCTAGCAGCAACTTTTGATGGTGAAAGGAGAAGAAGAGGGTGAAATTTTCCAGCAGCAACTTAGCTTAATTCAACTAGGTGCAAGGTGTCTCCAAACTACCTTAACATGTGTCATTTTGCATGTAAGCCATTTATCTCCTCCTTAAGCTACCACATGTCTCCTAATTGCTAGTTCATTTGTCATTCACTCATGCTACCATTTGTCAACTAATTACCTATACCAAATGTCACCTAATTATTTGTCCACGTGCCACAAAATAATTGGTCCATGTTTCTACATTTTTTTAATCCAAAAATACTCCAAATTTCCAAAATACCAAAAATATCACCAAAATTTCCAAATCAATTTTAATACGCTCCAATTTAATTTTCAAGATAATTAATCCATAATTCTCATTTTAATCACATTTATAAATCAATTATACTCAGAAAATGTCAATGAATGCATGTACAATTATTTCATGAATATCAACACAATTCACATATTTAATATGCCATATGATGCATGAAATGCACTTCTAATTTCTCATTATACTCTCATTTACACTATTCTGGGGTCCTAGCCCCTAAAATGGGATATTGGGACATTACACAATCAACAAAAGTTCATTAAGAATAGGATAGCAAAAACACTTCCTCCCCCTCCTAAAGCTACTGAAGAGATTTTGCAGGATGTTGAGGACTTAGGCTTGTTGGAAGTTACAAAATTTGAAGCTGATGAAGTAAATACAAGCATTAGTAAAAACTTTGGTTGGAGAAAATGAAGCATCTTTTGGGATTTGTCATATTAGAAAAATAATTTGATATGTCATAATCTAAATGTGATGCATATTGAAAAAAATATTTTTGACAATTTGTTCAATACCATAATGAACATTGAAGGGAGGACAAAAGACAATGCAAAATCATGAGCTAATTTGCAACTTTTTTGTATAAGGAATGAGTTAAATTAAGATCTTCGCACCGGTAAATATTTGAAAGCGTGTTACGTTTTGAATAAAAAACAAAAGGAAATTTTGTGTGAATGGTTGAAAATTTTAAAGTTTCCTGATGGTTATGTTTCAAACTTAGGAAGGTATGTGGACATGAGGAAGTACAAATTATTTAGGATGGAAAGTCATGATTGTCATGTGATTATAAAAAGGTTAATGCCAATTGCATTTTTGGAGTTGCTACTGAATAAGGTTTCTGAAGTTATAATAGAATTAAGTTTGTTTTTCAAAAGTTTAACATCTTTTGAAATCAATTAGTTGAAATGGAAAAACTAGAAAGGGAAAATCTATAATTTTGTGCAAGTTAGAAGGTATTTTTCCTCCAAGCTTGTTTAACTGTATGGAGCATCTACCTATCCATTTAGCACATGAGGCAAAACTAGCCAGTCTAGTTTAATATCGATGGATGTATCCATTTGAGAGGTAATTCAACAAAAATGATTGTAATTGAAGTAATAACATGTTGTAACTACTAAATTGTGATAACCATATTCTCTAATAGTTATTTGCATCACTTAAACAAAAATGTCAAAAACAACGCTAGAGTTGAAGGTTCAATATGTAATGCTTATTTAGTGGAAGAAGCTAGAGCATTTTGTGGACATTATTTTGAGCCATATGTTCACATAAGAGAAAGAAAAGTTCCTCATAATGACGATGGGGGACAAACGAGTGATGTTGATGATAACTTGTCCATTTTCACATATCCTAGACAAACATATGGATGTTCAATAAGAAGAATGTTAACAAAGGAAGAAATTGAGGCTGCCCATAGTTACATTTAATTGAATTGTCAAGAGGTTCAACCTTTCGGGCAGTAAGTTGAAAATTATTATTTAGGATTTGAAATTTTATGTTATTCACAACTGAAATACATAATAACATTTTTAGATTATACAAGAAATTGTTATGCGAGCTAAAGCCAGACAAAACATAGGATGATATAAATAAAGAAGTTGGAAGACATTTTCATCGATGGTTCGAAAAATGTGTAAGTTTTCACTTACAAATATTCAAATGATTGAATTATAAGATTTAAGTCTTCATATGATAATATACTCTTTGATATGATAATTTCTTTAATGTAGGCCTTATAAAATTCAATAGAGAACAAGTTCATATATGATCTTACAAAGGGACCTTTATGAATTGTTAATAATTTCTTTAATGTAGGCCTTATAAAATACAATAGAGAACAAGTTCATATATGATCTTACAAAGGGACCTTTGTGAATTGTTAAATCATATATGATGTATTTCATTAATGGATACAAATATCATATAGAATATCATAGTAAAAGCATGGCAACAATAAATAGTGGAGTTTGCATACAAGGAGAATTGATGGATTACTTTGGTAAAATTATTAAGGTACTTGAAATTTGGTTCCCTACATTGCCAATAAAGCGAAGTGTGATATTTAAGTATGACTAGTTTGATATGATTCCAAATGTTGGCATAAGAGTGTATAGTCGATACAATCTAGTTGAAATCAACCATCAAAGAAGATTGATACAATTTGAACCTTTCGTGTTGGCAATGCAAGCGAAACAGGTGTTTTATATCCCTTTTCCTAGCTTATGATGAGATAAGTTAGATTGGTTGGCCGTTTCCAAAGTTAAACCTATAGGTGTTTTTGAATCATATGGAAAAGAAGAACAATGAATTGAAAGTGAAACATTTCGAGAAGATGCTTAAGAAATAAATGCATTTGTCACATATGACAATAATGAACCTTTGAATGATCCACCTAACGTATGTTGAAATTTCATCTAGAGAGGATGACAAGGGCCAAAGATCTAAAGAAGAGCCAAAGTTTAATTCTTATTCTTCAGAAAAAGAAGATGATTGTAATTTACAACTAAGCGATGATAACAATTAATTTGTGTTTGTAATTGAATATTATATTCAACAAATAAATTATTTCCTTTTCAGTATATTGTGTAAAATATTGAATTCAAATTCTTAATCAAGAAATGTTGACCTAGTGACTAGTTCTGAATGGTAATAATTCATTCCATTGGGAGGAATATGGCAAAGTTGTCTCTACAGAAGGAATAAACAATGTAGGAAAAATCTTCACTTTATACACTAATGATCGTTTTCCTTCCATGGCTGATCTTCTACTTCAAGGTGTTTAGTATCATCTGAATAGCGTCACTTTTCTTATTATGTACATCTCATTTCCTTTTATGAAGCTATTTTATATATTCACATATATACTGCATGTTGTTTTAAGGTTCCTTGAATCTCGAAGATGACATGTACGCCTATAGAGGTAGGAGCTCCATCACAACGATCCGTAAAGGATTAGGGAAAACGATTATTTTAGAAAAATTTTCAATTCCATAGACCTCATCTGGACCTTCACTTATGCATATCACTCTAATTTTAGTTTGTTTAACGGTTTTCTAATATGAAAATATCTAAGTTCTATACTAATTGTGTTTTAGGTAAACCGTTTCATACTGGTAATTCATCTGAAGAGTTTGTCTTCCATACTAAATCTGGCGATTCTTTCATTGTATTCTCTACAAGTTTAGCTATAGTAAAACGTTGTTATAAGAAGATGTTAAAAACCCTACACCTGAGGGAAGAACTATCACTATTTCAATTTGTGCGTTTGAACATGTTAGGATCTTTCTCGAAAATCTAGACATCGAGGACTCATTTACCTTTACGACTCTCATGTCACTTGGAATCTATGAAAATAATTATATATGCAATACACTGGACTCAGCTTTAAAGTTGATTTACTGTTGTGTCTGTAAGAATTTGTCAAACAACCTCCTTACTAGTTAGGGGTCAAGCTACATACTATTAAGTGTAGATTGTTATTGTTCTTGTTATATGATTGTAACAATTGTTAACCATATAATTCAAAGTATGTACTTGAATATTATATTCAAAAAATCACCTTATTTCCTTTCCAATATATTGTGTAACATATTGAATTCAAATTCTTATAATCCTAAAAAATTCAATAAACAATGAATTTCAAGTAGAAATATGCCACCAAAGAGACAACATGATATAATGCGACCTAAGTTCAAACAACTATTCGGAGGTACTTACTGTTAAGGTGAACCATTACACTCTGCAATTGCAACTAAATCACCTCCTCCCCCTCCAGCTACTACAGTTACAAATGACGCATCAACTGATGTTCCTCATCTTACACCATCCACCACCCCTACATCATCCACTACTCCCTATATCGAATAAAGGAGATAGTCGCCCGCTAGAGCTGAGGGACTTGATGGAAGAACTTACATAACAATTGTCAATAATCTGTAAGTGAAATTACATGAAACACTATATTTTTATAATTAACGTATAGGTTTAAATTTTTGAAAATGGTATAAAATTATTTGTTCATATATTAAGTTGATTCCTTCTGGACTGTGCTCTAGAAATATGACATCTAAATTTAAGGAGAGGATTGATCCTGAGTGTTATGTATGGAAGCATATCTCTTAGGCCACAAAGACATTTTATTTTCAGGAGTTTGAGGTACAATAAAAATTTTATTTTATTTTTAATTGATTTGTATACATTAATTAGATAAATATTATTAGATTATGAGTATTTATCAAATTTTTTCCTTTTATTTCATAAAGAATTTTTCTGGGATTTGAATTTGACGCGGTCATACATAAAGTATGGGAGAGACAAGTACATACATGTTATCATGACTTTATTGGAGCAATACACAAAGTTGACGTATGACCGCCTTATACTTCTGAGCAAATATGGAATCGTTGGAAGGAGTTTTGGACATCACCTGAGCCAATGTCCATCTCAGAGCGTAACTCAACCAACAAATGTGGAGGACTAGGGGGAGAGAGTCTTCTCATAAATACAAGAGGATCGATTACCCACCATGAGCATGCAGAGAGACTTGTAAGTATCTAAACTTTATACTTATATTATAATTATTTTACTTTGTTGTATTTCAATTTAAATTGATGTGTGAATATTGGAATAAAAATATGTGTATTATGGATAATTATAATGGTATAAATGTTTAGTGCCACACATAGCTGTGTTGAGTTAGTTTCTTTGTTCAACATGGGGTAAATATCATAAAATAGAGAAAACTTTGCCGAAATTTTTATAAATTCTAGTTCACTTATAACATTTTATTCTTATGTAGGAGAAGTCTATGGGCATGAGGCCTACACCCCATCAACTATTTTTACACACTCACATTAAGAAGTATGATGGTGTGACATTCATCGACACCTGATGTAGAGAACTTAATGTATTTGAAATTTATTCTTTAATATTATTTCTTAATAATTATCACTTAGTAATATAAACATTGTCTCCTAATAGGCCCAAATATAAGAAAACATTCAACAACAGTCTCAGCACGAACAAGTTATTAATGAGAGTCAGACATATCTTGATGTAGTGGGTGGTAGGGACTATCGTGGAAGGATCTTCGGGCTACATTCATTTGCAAACACATGTTATTCGCAATCCCCCACGTCTAGTACAACAGCATCTAGTAAATGATTGCAAACTAATGAAGTCAATAATCCTGAAGACATAGAATTTCAATTATGTGCCTAAGATTCTTAAATATTTTTATGAAGTGAAGAATTGGGTGTAGTGTTGGTGTATGAATGAAAAATTTGTATTCAGACTTTAGGGGCAAATTTGGGATTGATAAATAAATATTTTGGCAAACTTTCCTCTGGAAAGTTGTAGATCTTTCTTTTATCTTTCCAACGGTATAAAGTTTGTAAAATTTAGACATCAGATTCAAAAGTTATGGGTCTTATAAGCAGAGACGTTCTGGACACAGAAAATTAGACGCATGAAAACAGACGCATAAAAGTAGACGCATGAAAGCAGACACAGAAAGACAGACGAAGAAAAGAAGAAGAAAGAAAAATGAGACGATACAGAAGTTAGACTATAGAATTGGCCTTCGGGTTCTTCACGAAAGTTTTAGATCCAGAAGTCCTCTTTCTAATGGTCTAAAAACGAAACTAATCGGACTTCTGTAGCAAAAGTTATGGCATTCGTACTGGGATATGTACATTTCAGGTGAGGATATGAACATGTTGGATTGTTTTGGCCATAACTTCTTCTCTAGACCTCCAAATGACTTGATTCTTGAACCGTTGGATTCGTAAGAACTTTCTCTATATCTCCACCAAAAATAGAAGTTATATGAATTATATGGAGAGAGATTAAGTGAAAAGAGTGAGACGGTTACAGTGAGTGTGTTCTTAAAGGATATGAACTGGTGTTATCCCACTGAACATACTTCAGTGTTTTGATGATATCTTGATTTGTAGAAATCAAAATGAGATGATTTCTGATTCGTGGAGAACTAGAGACATGGAGCTACAAATGGTATGAAGGACTTGGAATCTGATTCAGTCTCTAGGATGTCTAAAATTCTTA
>JANIHY010130220.1:0-12582 GCA_027479065.1 Erythroxylum brevipes
ATATTATTGTGTTGTGTTGGTTGTTATTAAGGCAGGGTAAGAAATAATTGGTATTATGAAAAATTATCGATGATATATTAAGTAGTATATATTTATTAGTTTACATTTAATATGAGATTTCTCATTTTCGTTGTTTATGATATAATAAAATATAACATAAAATATTTTACTTTCATCCCCGTTTATTTTATTCCATTCTATTATAAAATTTTATTTCAAATAATAAAACTATGTTACGTTTTATGTCATTCTATCGGAAAACTCTCAACCAAAAAGAAATTAATTAGTTTCAAAGATATAGAATCAAACTAGTTGGAGGGAATCCCTTTAGTTTTTGTCGTACAAGCAATGTAACAGCAAGTTCTTTGATCACAAACATAGGGTCACAGATTACATGTAGGGATGGTTGATTAAACTTATTTTAATCCAAAACTAACCAAGTCTAATGAGTTAAGATTAAATTAATTAAAATTCTATGTTTAAATTTGAAAAAATTGATTTTTTTAAAAATAGATTTAAGTAAAACCATTTCAATTTTATCTCTCAATTAAATCAAATTTGAGTTGTTGATCAAAATTTTATTAAATTTGAGCGAATTTAATCTATATTAAAAAAAATCTAGCTAGCGCCGCCGTTGTCACCTTGATGACATGAGCCCATGCTTTGTTTATGTCTATATCAAACTGGTTACAAATAACTACACGCTTCACGGAGTCCTTGACAGATTAAGGATGACAATCTGAAGAATCAGTCTAAACTTCTTTTTACGTGTGAGTTAGGTCAAAATTTGGATTCAATTTCTAATAAAAATTTGAGTTTCAATCGAATTAATAGAATTTAAATTGAGTCGAATTGATTTCTTAAATTTTAAATTTAA
The DNA here is from genome assembly GCA_027479065.1 of Erythroxylum brevipes. Taxonomy (NCBI): domain Eukaryota; kingdom Viridiplantae; phylum Streptophyta; class Magnoliopsida; order Malpighiales; family Erythroxylaceae; genus Erythroxylum; species Erythroxylum brevipes. Next base: position 878 of record JANIHY010130220.1, read on the forward strand.
TTTTTTTAATGAAGTTTAGATCCAATTCATTTATTGAATTTAGGTATATCAAATTTCTGGCTCCGTCGTTGTCGACAGCAAATCTCCTTTTTCTTGTAGCGTATGTTGCAAATGTGAGAAGTTGCATGATTTAATTTATCTTGTATAAAACGCAAGGTTGACAACGATTTCACTACTTAGCTTTAGCATGACAACTGGGTTGACTCGAGTCTTCTTATTCTCAACATTTAGAGCAAGAGAATTCCTTGTTTTAATTAAAAAATTGAAGAGTATAGGCATAAATAAACCTTAAAGCCCATACAGCTTTATATCATTTGAACAAAATATTACATAATTTAGATGTTTGAATCAATAATTGGAAACAATTTAGAATTTGGGGTGTTCTTTATTTGTCTTTTCTTTGATATTAGTCTCCTTTTCTCCATTTAAAGTTTACAAGATTAAGATGGTATGTTTTATGCATATCAATAATTACATTTTCTTATCATGAGCATAATAAAATTGGGTAATTGCAAATTTTTGAAAAAAATTTGAGTTATTGCAATAATAAGTAATAAATCAAATCGATTGCAATAAGCATTTTGTTGTTTTGGAGGAACATAAACAATATTAGAATGTGTAATTATAAAAATAATTCCATCTTAAATCTGTATAATTTTTTGTTCATATAATAAAATAATAAAGAAATGTTATCATCGCAACATGTAAAAGATTAATATGTCTTTTCAAATACTAACAATTTATGTTGCGTAAGTAAAGTAGTATTGCCATTTTAAATTATGATAAAAAAATCATATAAATATGTAAATATAAAGGAAATTTATTTTAATCTTCATATCTTACATCTTTAGTATATATTTTGTAAATAGACATATGCACATAAGAAAATCATTGCCCAGTGTTTTATTTTATTTGCGTAATTATAAGTTAAAGAGTTTATGTAATCTATTTATATAAGAAAAGGCCAACTCAACCTAATCTAACTTACTCTAAGTGCTAGATTTATACAAGTACTTCGAAACCATGAAAATTTAAGTGACGAACGTACATCTCTGCTCTACCATTCTTTCCTTTTTATTTTTTATTTTTTGGCCAAGCAATTGATATGAAATGCAGAAATTTCAGCGACAGAAGGGAAAGAACAATTTGGTGAATAAGATTTTCTGTTCGGGTTACAATGTTTCTATCACGTTTCATTAAATCTTATCTACATATTTACATAAACCTTATATAAATATATGAATAAAATTTATCGGAATATGATTATAAGGCTGGAACTGAAACCGTAACAGGAACATGTACAGAAGATTTCACGAGACAATTTGGACATCAGTAATAACGCCTATTGTATCAGAAAACAGGTAAAGATGATATCAGAAAAGAGGCCCAGAAGAGATATCAAAAGATCCAAAAAACTGCAGGGAAGCATATATTCTTGCAGAGACAGCAACAGAGCCAGTCTAGTGATTCTGATCCAAGACAAAAAGGTCAGAATCCACCTTATCTGATCCGACGACAAAAAAAACTCTTATGGTATAGCCATCAGTTTCTTTTTCGATTCAAGGGGACAACAGTACATGCTTTTGCCTACTTTGTCCTGAGCAGGTCTAGAAAATGGGCGGGTCAGATCGGGTGCATCACCAGCCCAACTCCGATCTATAAACAGCTTGCCGCATGACCTAAGCAGATTCTACAAAACGACATTATTTTGGTGTCGTTAACTTAAAATTAGATTCAAATTCGGGTTGAATCTTACTCGCATGACTCTTTAATTTTGTACTTAATCAAATTCAAATCAAAATACTAATCCTAGACATGAGCAAAGATTGTCGTTTTTTCCTACAAAAAGAGTGAACCATTGTCGTTAAAGGGAATATGTACATAATCACATTGAAATTATTTTTTTCTTATCGATCAAAACAAAGTCGTCATTTGTGTCTCACAAGTTACTATCCAAAATGGCATGGCAATGGGTACTACCTCGGACGAGACAAAATTTCCCACATATGACATTGATTAGTAAACAAGCGTTTCTTTTTACAAAGAAAAGAACAAGAAATACTACTACTTCTGCATTGCTTCCTTCCTCCATAACCGATGCAGACACGAGAACTTGGACCCGATCTCGATCTCGAACTCGAACTAATCAGACTGTTACCTATGTTGTCTGTCCAATGTTCCTAGACATGTTTCCTATCCGGGTAAAACCATATGACACGAGCTTCTGCACTACTCCCTGATGGAACCAATCCTGCAAGGTATAACTTTCTCATGTACAAAGCTTATTGTTGATGCTGCTTCTACTCCTGGGCCACCTGATGCTAACAATAGAACATCACTCTCTTCACATTCTCTTTCAGTGCTGGCAATGGCCTCACACCGCCATTACCATTGCCACTACATGCAGAACCATTCTCCTGCATTTCTGGTTCCATGTAAAATCGCGCTCGAAATGCAGCTAAATGTGCGTAGTAGGCCGGCGGAACTGTCAACGTGTGTAGAAATTAAACTGATGCGCGAAAGATAAAACAAAAATAAAGGGAAAACAATTATACTTGAGAGAAAGCAAGAAGCAAATATCTGATATGCAAAACATTTACCAACGGAAACTGAGCGTGTGCATCTGGCATATGTGTAGCATAGGTTGTTGGTCAAGGACTGGATTCCGTCAGCGGTAAAGTTGTTTTCATCCCACAGGACATGATAATGAGCAGGCCGACTTGTCCCCTGTCACATCAAGAAGAGTACTATTTTCATTCCAATCCAAAGTCTGCGGAACTACAAAACTAAAAATCGAAGCCTATAATGCAACAACACCAGTAACCATACACAGGTATTGCTACAGTCTTATTTGGATCTTGAAAAAGTTTAACATCCTTTCTCATTCGTCTGGTTCATGATGTAAGCAATTATAAGCTTTCCAATTATCCTGTATCTTTAAGATATCTCAGCATGGCGAAAAAAATTGGAGAGAGCAGAAAGCTGAAACGGGTTCTACCTGAAGCCCAGCATGGCTACACAGATAAAAATCAAATTCTGTTGGATGGCATATTTTGGAATCCACCACAGTTCCTGAAAATTTTGAAAAAAGAAAAATCAGGAACTATTTTTGTTAGAAAAATTAAGAAGGAAATACGAAGACTCCAAGCTTCACCAGGTAATATGTTTCCACTCCTATCTGTGCTACTCCTGTCCCTGTGGTTGTTAGCAAACAATCGAGTGTGGTGCCGTTTTTGCACAACAATGAAAGTCACAGGCGGTTGATAATTTGGCTCAAGGGAAGCACATGCCTGTATACAAATTTTAAGCTAGAATCTTAATAGTTTCTAATAATCTTCTACATACTTTAAGTAGGTCAGCACTAAATCTTCACCTTCCGGATTGCGTCCAATTCATAAAGCAGGACCTGATAGAATTGTCCTTCACTAACACCATCCCTGCTCAAAACAACTCCATTATTTAATTAAAATAAGTCTTCAGCATGCATCTAGAATACTTTGGCTGCAGAAATACAATGAAGATTTGTGATAGCCTCATATAAAAAAGTTTCCTCATGCAACCATTTATCGTAGCATCGAAGAGGAACAAAGAGAGACTAATGTTAGCAAGAAGCAAGCAATAGACATCACATGAAAACCTAGTACGACACATCTAGGTCATTAAAACTTGCTATATTTTTAAGAAAGAGACAGGAAAATATATTGACCTGTAAAATATAATCCTTAATGGCTTCTGTCCTGTGGCCTTTCTAAAGGAAATTAGAAGATCCCTGCAAACAAGCTAGTAGAAATGAATGAAACACCAGTACTGAATAGATATGCTGTAAATTAAATCAGAAAACATGTGAACAGTAATTTGATCCTTGCGTACCTAATCATGCCACCACTAACGGCACCCCGAACAGGATCTTGCCATGTTTTGTACAGGTCTTGTATCAGTTCCTGTCTGTGAGCTTGAGCACAAACTAATCCAGCATATTTTGTCACTTCAGGCCAGTCTTGAGAAGCTACCACCTAACAGTAGGACCAACATGAATCAGACACCATATCTTCAGAGATGTTATGAAAAACAAGGATCAAAAAAGTATATCTGATAAGAAAATGTACAGCTGCAATTGAGGGACTGGAGTCCTCCCCATTCTCCGGGTGAGTCACATCTGCTCCAAATATTATGGTCGGTATATCACTAACTAACGGTATTCTGCAACTAATAGCATCTAGAAGGACAGTGTTTCTACCTCCCATCTGCAGCAAGGAAATCAAAAGATTAACACAAGTTAATTATCTTTGGCCACAAATGACTGGAAAAAAGCATCCACTATGTAAATACCCTGGCAAATGATTTTACAGTTTGTAATAAGTCCCAGGGAAATAGACAAGTGTCTATCATTTTAATTAGTTGTTGGAATATACTCGTTATAAAAAGATTTGGGTGTTAGTCCAGGATATTTCCTGAGATTTAGAAATATATCAAAGCTTAGAAGGTAATGCCAACCTTGACATTGATCTTAAGGGACACGTTAGCCAGGTAATGCTTGCTGATTTTAAAGACATGTTTTGTAAGACAGCATTGGGATATTAAACCTAGCTCCGTTTCGCATATTCTCTTGAGGTCACCTGAAAAAAGGAGAGAGACATATTTGAAATCAGAAAATTTACTTTTCGGACTGTCTTCAAACAGTTTCCAAGTTCAAGTAAGAGAAACTCAGTGAAGAAGAAAAGAATGCAATACGATGGAAACCACTTCCAAGTAAAGATGCGACCATACCATACAGGGATCCATTATTGTCAGGTAAAATAGCTAAAAGAAGCTCTAGTTCTTTTCCTTTGGTTTTGTTAATTGATGCATGATAAACATGTTTCAGTGCTTTCTCTACTTGCTCCGGCCTGGCATTGTATATTGGAATTACAGGCTCTGGATTGAACTCCTGAAAATCATCAGAAAAAATTAAGTAATAGCTTAAACTAAATTGAGCAGAAATGAAGTCAATAGAATAAGTACCATGCCAGATACTTGGCACATTTGAGCGAGTTCATTGCAAAACCCCCGAGCAACACTCTCTTGCACACTTCTAGAAAAGTTAATGCATGCCCACCGACTCACAGTCATTCCATTAATCATTTTCTGTACATTTGGGAAGAGATAATTAACACAAGACAGATTATAAATAAAGGTAAAAGTTAAGAGAGGATAGATAACGTATTACTAACATCAGCAATATTAGTAATTCTAGAAGTTAGTCAGCATACTTCTCCAAAGATGTAAGCTTTTACAAAAGAAGTTCTGCAATGTAAATCGAAATACCTTATTCATCATATTCCATTGCCCAACCTGAGGCAGACAATCCTTCTCCTTTCCAGTTTCATGATATTTCAGCTGCAGGAAGAGTGGAATGAGTTGATCAAAGCAAATGACAAGAAGTATCTTTCCAGTGAAATCATTCAGAAGTTAGGAACAAAAGAGACGCTACTTTACCCATGGAGCAGGAAGTATTCGAGCCTCAACAGAAGCTAGCTTTTCACTGATTTTGATCCCAAACTCCTTTGCATATGGATCTTGATCATAAGCATTATGTTGAACTGTCTGTATGAAAGACATTCAGGATAGACCATGTACAAAAGGAATACAAAACCACAGAAACTAGCAATACAAAAAACATAAAACCATACAAAACTGGCTGCAGAGTTGTATATCTCCCATGATCAAGAGTATAGAGCCCTAATTTTAGTCTACAAGGGCTATAATTCTAAGCACGACCACTTAAAAGTCTTCGTACACATTGTTCTCCGATATATCAAGAAACAAAGCCATTATATTGAACCAAAATTTACTCCATTCCAAATCATAAAGATGGTGAACGGGAACTTGTGAAAAATTCATAAACATAACAGAAAACTCAAAGTTAATCTTTCAGAACACACCAGAAACAGTGGAATTTAGAATTCAAGAAACATCTCCATATGGTTGGTAAAAAATCCGGCACATTGGAATGTTTAAATTTCAAGAATCTGCTTTTATTCCACTATTGGCTTGCAAATAACATCAAGGAATGACATTTTTTCAATATTTCAAACTTTATCGAGCATTAAGAACAAACACTACATCAGAACCAAACGAGAAAAAAAAAAGATCAGAACATCAAAAATACCTGTAAAATATCATTTTCCCGATCCCGAGGTCTCTGGCATGTAACTTTTAAAAGGCTAGTTATTTGCTTCTCGTTCAACCTTTTTGTATATCGTTGCCCTTCTACAATTTTACAAGCCTGACAAACCAAATCAATTGAATTAATTACAGTGTGAGACTACAAGAACAACACAAAAGAAAAAGGTGACTGCATTACTGTTAGACTTAGACAGTGAATGAGATCACTGTACCTCCATAGGTAGATAGTTCGCTTTCTTCTGATTCCCTACTTGAAGGCAAGGGAAATGTGTATGTTGAATGGTGAAGCCATACATCTCTTGAAAGTACTCCACAACAGACTTCATGGTTGAGTTGTCATCAACAGGAAACCTAGACAAGACAAACATCACTGATAACTAGAACCACCATGCACAATGACTCAACAAGAACATCCACTAAATGGGAAACTTTAGTGAGGAATACTTTTCCCAGTAATATAATCAAGCATATACCTTTCATACAAATAAAACTGGAAGAACTCAAATAAAGAATCTAGTATAACCCGGAAACGTGTAGAAGGGAGAAAAAAGAACACTCACACAAGTTCTCTTGTAGGTTGAGATGTCAAGCCTGAGACACGATACTTCCTTCGCACATTTCCTCTGTGAGTTACTTCAACTTTTACTCCTCTAAGAGCCTTTTTGATCTAAAATGTTTCTTCAGCAATATCTCTTAAGTTACAATTAAACAAGAAAACAAAACTAGTTGCATGATAGCTATACACAATCAAATTACCTTCACTCGATCAGAATCTGATAGTGGCCTAGACAATACATCTTTCCCAAGAAGTTGAGCAACAAAGTCCATTACTGGTAGTGGCTCAATGAAAGCAGCTGAAGCCATATCTGTATTATTTAAAAGACCAAAAATAAATTATTCATATGTATAACTGAGAAGAAAATCTCCATATAGACATTAAATTTTCTAATTCATATACCAATATTTAGGGACAAGCCCATCTGAGTGGGTCTTATGCTTTGGTAAAATCCACACCAAGACTCCAACCCATCTCCAAGTCGCTGACGTGCCCTAATATCAGGTGAAAAGAAAGACCTTCCAATGGGGCAATACCTTCACAGGTGCAGACATTGTTGCGTAAATGAAACTTAATCAGCTGATAGAACACCCACAACCAATAAAAATAGTTAAAAATCAGGAACATATTGAGTTATCATACCTCTTTGTTGATAGCTCTCTCAGTACTATGTCAAGAATTTGCAAGGCTTCCTGAGGAGCATCTGCTCGTTTACCAGCTAGAAACTGACCCAGATGATGTAAATTCGCCCGCGCAACAAATCTGATCACCACTTTGTATTGTCTCTCTCGCCTGCAAAATCATAAACAAGTCAATATACAAACTATGCAATAAAGAAGAAGCAAAAGAAACACTTAAGTATGCATTAAAAACCTACGAGAAAGAGGATGTTCATATTTTTTAGAAATGAAAAAGCTTTTACGTTAGTAGAATGGAAAACGAAGAACGGATGGTGAAAGAGGAAGGACAATTAAAATGGAACGGAAAGAGACAAAACAGAGACCACAAATACTCACTTAGGATAATTGACACCATTCTCTTCATCAACAAGCTTAACAGTGAATTCCTTCCAAGCAAAAGGAAGCTCACCCGCTGTGTACAAACTCTTTCTGCCATCATAAGCAGGCAGTCTCATTCCTAAGTCAGACTCTCTGTAAAGCTTCACAAGCTCTGCCATAATAGCTCTGTTCATAGTTCTTGATGCCACTTCAGGAGTTATTGTGACCTGCAAAGATCAGAAGGACAGATGGTGAAAAACAGGAAAGCAAACAATAGGAACAAAATTGACGGCCTGATTCAAGACAGTCATAAATTCCATATAAACGAGAACTATACGTTGAAAAAAGAAACCTATTCAATTTTATCTGCAACGCAGCAGGCAAGAGATGATTAAAAACACCAGCATACACTGTCAGATCAAGAGCCACAAATTTGCACTGACATAAATTGTCTTCAACCAGAAAGCAAAACGCGACGGAAAGATAACAAGAAAGACCAGTGTGAACATGTTCAATGTCAGATTAGGGATCCTGTTGGTTTCAGAAATCAAAAGAGGAAAAAAAAGAAGAAGAGAGAAAGAAACATGGAAAAAGAGAACTTTTCTTTCCGCTTCAATGTATCATCAGCTCTACTAATGCAATAAAAAAGAAACAAAGAACACCATCAACTGAGAGAGCTTACATCATAGTGATTCAAATCTTTGTCCGGTAGCTCTGCAAAGAAGTGGTTGGCCTTAACAATACACTTTGTCCCAATTTGACCAAACCCAGGTCTAGTAGGAAAACTCAAAGACTTGCTCGAGGTAGGAAACCCCAAACCTATCTCCATATCACAAACGTTACCAGAATTTTCGGCAGAAATATGAGGAGCACTTGCTGAAAGTTCATTAGCCGCCTGGTTCACAGGCTTATCTGCCACAGTACAAGGCCTCGAACTAGGCCTCATGAAGGCATCTCCTTGATCAGACTTTCTACCACCTCTTCCCCTTCTTCTTCCTTTGTTTTTGGCTGGAGGGGAGGTCTGGTTATGCGGTTTTGTGTTGTTTGCTTCTAAGGAAGGTGGTCCTTTGCCATTTTGAGCACTTTTGTGGTGCTTCTGAGGATGGTTCATGGAGTTTTGCAAGTGGGTTTTTATTACCAGATGCTGTTCTGAGCTCTCTTTCATTTGCCTTACAGGCATTGCTGGAAAATTTCCTTCTTTTGCTCTTCGTTCACAGAATTTGTATGAAAAAGCACAAGCTTTGTGTGGCTCGAAAACGTGAAGCTTCACCAAGTCACACCATTATACTTCTTCTCTCCTAGTCTCCGCGAGATTCGGGACTTGGAACATATCTGTGGTGATCAATCACACAAAAGGAGACAGGTGAAAATGGATGCAAGTCAAGTAACCAAAATTTGCAGACTTGTAAAGAAAGCACAAATATTGATGACGACGATGATGCTAAAGCATGCTTCTATACGAAAAGTAAACAGGTATGGGTAAAGGACGGGTCTTTTGCTGCACATTACAAGCATTACTATTCCTTTGCAAAATTTGACACCCAACTATTTACCTCTGATTCAGTAAGCAAACTCCTCAAAAACCGATACACCCAAAAAAGAAAATAACAAAACTCAAAACAATAGTAACAGTCGCAATCTGACTGCTGATATTGCAGAATCATTGAGTGGAGAAGGCAAAACAAAGGTATAGAGTAAATTATTATTTAGTTGAAACTTTGATTACAGTTCTTCTCAGTTCTCACTAGGGCTTATACTGAAAAAACCAATGGACCAAGCAACAAAGGACATGGAAAAACGCAAAACCCCAAACAAGACCAGACGCTTAAAATCAGCTCGGCAACTCTAGAAATAATAAATGCAAAGACAAAACTTGGCATCACGACCCAAATATCAAAATCTGATACAGATGGTTCTATGAGCAATCCACAAAGTATAAAGAAGAGAGCAAAGAAACAAAATGAAATTTAAAAAATCGAAAATAAAGGGTCCTCGTTGAAAGTAGGAACCCAAGAAACAGAAGCCTACTGGAGAGAAAAACCATACTCTAATGCTTGTCCCTTCCAAAAACTAAAAATATTGTTAAAAAGGGAATGAAAATCATACTGAAGTTGGATAGGCCCAAGCAGATAAAAACAGTGAAGGAGCATTAAAAAGGTATTCCATTCAATGGGGAAGATATGAAACCAACAAGACTACAGATGGAAGAAAACAAAAGGAACAAAGGAAGTGTACACGACTCCGAAAAGGCCAGTGAAATCACCATCCAAAGGAATAAATTACGGCAAGAAAATGTAGTGCTTTGGACAGAAATGACCCAACAATAAACACCAAGGCTTCCAACAGGATTAAAACCACTCACCAACTCCTATAAGCTACGTAGCTATAAGCTTTCTATCGAAAAAGGCGAGCTTGGAGGAGCAAAGGAAGGTGAATCAGAAGATGGGGTGGCGAAGAAAGTGATGGTATATAAAACAACAGCTAAACAGCAAGTAAAGATGGGATTTTTATGACGAAAGATTCAATTTTTCTCCCACAGACACAGTCACAGAGAGAGAGGGGCAAAAGAGAGGGATAGATCGAGAGACAGAGAGAGAGACATGTATAGAGAAGAAGAGAGGGATATGATGATGATGATGAATCTTTATACACGCATGCAAGTGCTTTTGGTGTTTTCTTTATCACGTGTAAAAGCCTTTGTGAGGCCCTCTCCCCTTTTAATATCTCTCTGTCTCTCTCTCACACACACACCCACCCTCAACTCTCTCTGTCTATAAGTTTCGGTTCTGAGGAGGACTGAGCCGCGCAGCCTCGAGGACGTACAACGACTAAATATTATTAAACATCTCGTGTCTTTGCAAAGCAAAGTTCGTCTCTCTTACATTACCTTAAAAAAGGGATCATCGTCGTCATCCATCAACCTAGTAGTTGTGTTCTGTTCTGTTGTGTTCTATATCAATCTTAACAAAAAACAGATACAGGTTAATCCAAAGAATATATATATACATCAACTTATCATAAATATAAAAAGGAATAAGGAAGCACTAGTGGAGTTAATGGGGGGTGATTTTTATACATAAAAGTCCAAAAGAACTACTACTGTGTTTTGTTATTATTTATTATTAAAAGCAATGAGATCCACAGAAGAAGAGGAATAATTGGAAGTTGCAGTACTTTCTCTTCCTTATTTATTAATAAATATAATATAAAATTTTTCCTTTGTTTGGTTATTTTCATGACTCTCTCAACTCAAACTCTCTCTCGATTCCCTATGTAATGCCTTCCAAAATTCCTTTTTGTGTGACTATACATACATATATATTTGTAAATATTATGCCCATAAAAAACCAACAGCACATGATCCTGCCAGTTCCACTTCCACGGTTTCACTTCCACCACCCTTGGGCAAGCCAAACCAACCAAGTCCAAAGCAAAGCTCTTCCCTTTAACGGTCGATTCAATGGGGGCCTTTTGAGGATCCACCTCCTCCTCTTGTGGCCCCCGCCGGCTTTTGTTATTAATGGCCTCTCATCTATCCACGATCACATCATGTGTGGAGCCATCAAGTTTAAGCGTGTCTTTGTGACGAAGATGTGTGTAAGAGTTCAAAGGTCTTGGCTTGGGGTACAAACTGCAAAGCAACATGGTCATGATCATAGGGTAGTTAGTAAGTAGGGAATGCCAAGTACTCGATGGAAAGCCTTTCGGATATTTATTATTTGGGCATTAGATCAAATTAGATTTTAATAAATTTTTATTCATTTATTTAATACTTTTAAATTAAATAATAACATATTTATTTAAATTATTCTTAGCCCAGTATACGTGATTAATTAAAACGTGTATAATTAAGTCTTTTATTCTTGAATTAAACTCCTTATTTTTAAAATATGTATTAAACGAATTATTAAATATATGCAATAATTCCTAATCATATATTTAAAAGTGTTTACTTTTTTAAATTTTTTTTTATTTAGTGCCAATAG